>VZRF01002592.1:376758-452402 GCA_013396875.1 Vireo altiloquus
CCGGCGGCGGCTGCGGGCGGGGACGAGCCGGGCGGCCCCGAGGGGCCGTGGGGACGCGGCCCGGCTCCTCCCGGCCCCGGGCGTCCGGCGGCTGCCGTCCGAGCCGCCCCGCTGCCCGTGAACTTGACCGCCTCTGGGTCACTCTCGCCCTCTTCAGGGGCTCGGGGTCCGGCAGCCGCCGGAGGGCAGGAGCATCCGCCCCGCCTGGCTCTGCCCCGCGCCCCGTTTGTGGAGAGAAATTCTCTTCTGCCACTCTCGTGCGGTGCCTGTCACTCTGCGTTAACCCTAAATGCCTCCCACCAGGTCTTCCCTCGCTCCGGAGGTTATGTTACAGCCAGACGCTTCCGTCGTGTGTTGCCTGTGTCGGGCTGTCCCGGCCGGGAGCTGTTCCTTTTATCATCGGTGCGAACACCGACTTCCAGGCGCACGGAACCATCCCCGAGGCGAACAGTGCCACCTGGCCTGACAGAAATGAAAAGGGGTTCTTTTGTTTTTAAGCGCGAGACTTCTAAGTGTTCCGAATTAACTAACACTGCTCATTTGTCGGTGGAAAACAAAAGGTCCTTGCCCCGCGGTCGGTCCGCCGAAGGTGGATCTACCTTTTGGTAGCCGAGAGCAACACCAGGCGTTGAGATACGAGCCCGTACGTGGGAGGAATGCAGAGGAGCTGCGAGCTACAGAACAAAAGGCATCTGCCGTGTGCAAGCGTGCATCGGGCTCGGGACGGCTGCGGCTGCTGGGGAGCAACTGCGGCTCAGCTGAGTCCCGAGCGAGGTTTCCCGACGCGAACCACACGGCACAGCTCCCAAACTGGGACTATCCCCTTCCTGTGAACTACACAGGTGTTGAAAAGTACAGTGCTGAATGGAAATGCCTTCTTAACAATATACCATTCATCTTTATGCGGTGATAACTGTTGTGTTTGTTTCCCTGATGCACTCAAATACCACTTTGCTGTTAGTTTTCTTTTTGCTGAAGTGAAAATCATTATACTGATGCTGATATCATCTGCACGTGTAAAAGGCTTTTTTTCCCCTAGTGGTTTTGTCTGTTCTTCAAACAGACAAGAGATGAGTTGGGGGGAGGGGTCTTTAAAATGATAATTACCCTAAACCGTGTGAGTCCAAAGCTGGGAAGCAAGTGGGGTAAAACATATTTTAAGCTAAAAAACCCCCTCCACTTCCATCCCCCCCCCCCCTTGCCCCCTCCCCCCAAAAAAACCAAACCCCACAAACAAACAAACAACCCCAAAAGAAACAAACGAGCAAACAAAACTCCAGCCAACAAACCCAGAAGGTGTGTGTTCATTCCCGGTTAATTGTGACAGAAACATGCAAAGTCATCAGAGTTTTCCATTTCTACTTTGCAAAAGCCAAAGATTTTACCTAAAGGATAAACGAGTAATTAGTTAGACATTTGTAACAGAGTAGATTATTTAGGTTTGGCCTAAAGTTCCTTTTATTAGAAACAAATTTCATTGTTCATTAAGGAAGGTTTTACACAGTATTTTGCTCATTTTCTGTAGACTTTCTCCATTTTTTTCTTTTAGCAGTTTTAATATGCAGTGACCATTTTCTAGTCTTCTTAATATAAAGGAAGCTTTAAATTGATTTTTCTCTTTTAAATCCAAACGGCAAACATAACAAAAAGGCATTCTGCAAAAAGCACTAGACAAAGAGAAGTATTTATATGTAATGCATCAAAGTGGTGGATCGTTAGGGCAGTCAGCAAAAGTCAACGAGAAGCAGAGCCTGGCATTTCAGCATCCCCTGTCAATACATGCGCTGCAGCACTACAGCAACTGCAGTATTTTCACAGAAAGAACTGGACTGTCTCCAGGAATCTGGATAAGACATCGAGGGATGAGGGCAAAAGCCTAGAACTCAATACTCAGCCAAGTGACACAAGAAGAGAAATACTTTATGCTGTTAGAGAAGGTGGATGGTTTTTTCAATGTGGCTTAACAATAGTTATTTCTCTTTCTTTGTGAGCATCAGCCTCTAATGGAATGATGGAGAGTTTTAAAGCGTTAAGAAGAAAATCACCAGCTGTGTTGCCATTTACTATTAAAAGTACATTATAAAGCAATAGCATCATTATGGACATTGGTGATTATAAACTCAACATCCACCCAAAAGCTTACAGCATCTCTGCAAATTTCCAGCTATGACAACCTTCCTGGTGAGTCAGGACAATGAAATGCAGCAGCCTATTTTTGAGAGATTGAGACAGCCAGTTTTTGGTTTTCCTACAGAAAAGAGCATAACTGAGGTAACATAAGGAAACAGTTGTCTTTCCAGGTGGGTGCCAAATTATAGAAAAGTACATGAACAGCTCAGGCACTTCTTCTAAAGTATGCCTCTCTCTGAGTGGAAACTTCAGCAGCTCCAGAGCAGCAGGGAGTCTGGATAGTTCTGTGGGTGTGATCACCTACCATTCCCATTATAATCACCAGCAGTCACTATCTCAATAAAAATAGTCCTATCATCCAAGAGATGTCTGGAAAGAAAGATTTAAGAGATTAAGAACCACATGCCAGTGACATCAAAAGAAGTCCAGACAGTGTTTTGTGGATGATTTTGTATAATAAAAAAGCTTTACAAAAAACCCCTTAACCAAACACAACTGCCCACATCACTATCTATTGATAAAGCCCTAAAAATAGCAAAACTACAGCTGGAAAACAGAACAGGTGTAAATACAGCATTTAGTAAACTCAGGGTGCAGTTTATAAAAAAAAGAAAATTACAAGCAGGCTAATATTGAAGAGCATGTTGAAAGGTTAAACAGAATGCCATTAGAAAACAGAGGTATCTATGAGAGACATACGGGGTCTCAGCAACTTTTCCTCTCTAAGGAAAGTATCTCAGAAACAAAGTTGTTTTGTTTTATACTGATTAGCTTCATCCTCTTAAAAACAGAAGGTGAAATTTTTACAGAATGTCTAATGTTGTTGAAGAAATACACACAAGCTTTAGGCATGAAAGCTGCCTTCAGATCTGAAACAGAAACAACAAATTTCAGACTCTCTGTCTAACCTGAGACCATTGTGCCATCCAGTGCCATCACAACTCTTCACCATCATAGGGTGAAGTCAGGTGGATGAGAATATCTTCTGGATGTGTCTTCTGATTATATTCTGTGGGGATAGTTTTTAACTTCTCTGTCTAAAACAGCGATATCATAAAGAGGCCTGGTCTTGGGCTTTGTCCTCAAAGAATAATGCACATTGCTTTAATGATTCCAGCCAGGCAGTGGATCTTTCATTTGACAAGCTGCCCTAAAACGTACTGTCTGAAGGGAGGTAGTCAAATAAATACCCATGTTAATAGTCAGGCACACTCCCTACCTCAGCCTAGGATTGCCTGTCAGTCAAAAAGTTTTTGGCAATGTTATTCTATTAACATATGGTAACGTTTCTTAAGATACTGATTCTGAGCTCATGAAAAAAAGCATGTGAGAATCTCACCAGCCCAGCTGATTCCAGTGGAATTAGGACAAAGCTCATTTCCCTACACAGATTTCTCAGTCAGCAACTCACCGTCTGCATGAACAAAAGGCCACCCACCTCTAGGAAGCCGTCTCCATAGAGAACTGAAAGACCTTTCTGGAGCTAAGCAGATATCTTGCTCCCTTCTTTCCTCCAAATAAGACCCCCTATGTACCTGTGAAGCCACCAGGAGAAGGAATATACGATGTATTTCAAGATTAAAATAGGAACTTCAAGCAAAATCTATAGTTGATGTAAGACCACAGTGATATTAATTGTAAAGGTCTTAGTAAAAAGGCTTGGAGGAGATAGGGATAGAAGCAATGTTTTAAGCTTTGTTTTGAGGATGCGATTTCTAGAGGTCATGGATGTTTACACCTCTGCCCGCTGCGATTAACAGCTGTAGTGTATCAAACCCAGTGGTTCAGCACTGTCCAGAACAACATCAGCAGCTTCAGAGGAAACATCAGTTTGCCCTGCAACAGGAAGCAGTGGTCAGGTCTGCCAAAAGACTGGTGTTTGCTCGTGCCATTTATTAGGAAGAGCTTGGCTTTTGTCCTGCAATGCAAATGGCTTCACTTGTGGAACACCCTCCTGAAAGTCAAATCCAAGAAAAATTCCAATGAATCCCGTCACCACAGCTACAACCAGAGCAGCCAACACAAATTCCTGGGCAAAGCAGACATTGAAATATTTGCCAAGTTCCAGTGACGTTCAGCTCTCTTTTTTTTTCATCGTGTGTATACTTCCTTTGCAGTTCTCCCCAATGCTAGTGAAGGACCCTTTTTATGAAGTGAAACATTGGAGAAAAACTTAACAATTGTAAGGGCCAAAGCAGCTGCAAGACAAGCAGAATCCCCTTGTTGAGTTCATTGCCTGTGTTAAAAGGCAACAGTTAAATGGACAAGTATTTTTCCCCAGCAATGGCAGCGCACCCTTTAACTTGCACTAAAATTCAGATCTCTTTGTCAACTGACCTTGCGGCATCATCTGAAGTGTGACTCAGAGCACAGAGAGGCTGAAATAAGAGGAATTACTGGCTTTTCATAGAGTTTCTCAACCCAATTCTATTCTCAGACACCAGGGATTACTCACGCTCTTCAGAACATATTGCTGGCATCCTGCTCTGCTGCTCATTAGACACAAGGGTGTCAGAATGGAACCCGGTAGCCAGGAAGGCAGGATGTGGTGAGCAGGAGCAGCACAGCACCAGAACAGCACAAACTGCATATAATTTACAAAACACAAGCATGCTCCCTCCATGCACCCTGTAGCTAATGTTCAAGCGAGCTACTTTCAGGAGCAAATTGATTTGTCTCCAAGAGCTGGAGTGGCTTATGTGTTACTTGGCGGGAAAAATCCAGTTGAATAGGAATGAACATGCATTAAAAAAACCCCCAAAACATCTTTGAAGGTGATGTGAAGAGAATCCTAGAATAAATTATTATTGAAGGGATGGGGAACAAGGAAATATCTGCCCCATCCAAAAAGAAAAAGGAAACTGGCAAACCAGTTACTCAGATTGTCAAATTGTATTTTTTTTAAATAAAACCCATAATCATCTCCTGTGTTTGGGATTTTAAAAGTGCTCTAACATGATTGTTTGGTTTTCTGAAACAGTCTCTAATTAATTCTAATTATGTAAATAAATTGCTGGTATTTTCTGTAAAGTAAATTTTCTGTAATTTTTTCTTTCAAAACCGTTATTATTATCTCTTCTAGGGTAGATCCATTGCACTAACTCTAGTATTCCATCCAGCTGATCTCCAACTGCTCAAATGTCGATACATCGTTAGTCAACAGAAAACACATTTACATGACACAATTAATTTGCCCTATTTTAGACATCTAAAGTGCAATGAGGTGAATCATGCTCTAAAAGTGCCCATCGACTGAAAAGCTCCTGGATGTCTGGCGCTGCTACAGACACCTATATTGTACAGTCAGATGAAACAAATCCCAACAGAGCCTTCTAATTTTTTTTTTTCCTAAGGAAATGGTGCTAAATCTCATCTTTTCTGTGCTCTAATGTTCAGCTTGTATCTTGTTATCTTCTCACCTGCATTACAGTCAAAAATGGATGCCTCATTTTTCATTGAACTTGACCGTGTTAAGTTCAGTAGAGGTTGTTTTAGGTCAATAATTTGTCCTCTCTTTTCCTAGATTTTTTCTACCAAAAAAAAAATCCAACTAGAGACAAATATAAACATTTTTCTTTATAAAATGTTTCCCAATACAACTGTTAACCCTATCTCAAAATTCCATATTTTCATACAAGACTTTAGTTCCTCATGATTGTTGAAAAATAATTTTTCTTTTTTTTTTCCTTTTATGCCAAAACTGAAGGCAAACACATATCCTCTGGATGCCTGGAACTTGTTCAGAAGACCATTTTAAGTCAACAGATGCTGGAAGAATTCTTTGTTATTTTTCAGTAGTGAAATGAGTTCTATGCAATTTTTCTTTCTAATTTACATGTGTAACTACTACATGTTCAAGTTATACACGTATTTGATTTAACTGTGTGCTTAAAGTCTTTAGGACTTACATGTGTTGAATAATTTCCAAAATCAACAGCAAGTCAACAGCCTTAAGTGGAAAGTTACATACCTCTTATGTTGTTATGCTTTTCCTGTGTCTCATTCCTTTGACATTTGCACTAGGAAAAGAAATCCACTGAAGCCAGTTGAAGTATGGATGTTAAAAAGAGATCCAGGGTTGAAAACAAGGTGGGCTTTGTGCCCGAAGGACAACTGCACTAATAAAAATCAACATACTGAAGAGGAGAGGAAGCAGTTTGTACTTACAAGTAGGATTTTTCTCAGTCTGTATTACTGTGACCTTAGGCTTGAGAAGTGCTATGAGGTGCTTAACTGAAAAGCACTATGGGATTATAAGAAGCAGTTTAGAAACACATTTAAAAGAAAAGCATTTTCTAGAGCTAATTAAATGTTAGGTTTTTTCTCTTGCACTATCCCTTCTCAATTAAAAGGTGTGACTTCGGGGACTCTTTCTATTTAAAGGATGTCTAGGTGATATTACAGGAGAGGGAACAGAGAATAAATCACACAGCAGCTGTTGAAATAATATTATCCGACCTGCAAAGAGGTTTTTCCAAATCACTTCATACATCTGTCACTCCACGAGTGTCATATCTGTGTAATGAGTTCCCTGTTCCCTTTGCCCTCTGGTGTGGCTCCCTATTCTTGTGAACCTCCCACGTTGGAGTTACAATTCCAGCTGTGCTTTGAAGTGTCTGCAAAGGAGAACATGACTTAGCTCCAGCAAAGAGACTTTGTAAACCCTTTTGAGAGGTGACTATGGAAAAGCATGGCTGAAACAGTAAAGTATACCTTGGCCTACGTGACAGGAAAAGTTTGAGCTTACGCCTGGTTTAATTATATTAAGAAAAATTAACCCAATTAGAAAGGTTACCCAGTTCTGGTAATTTGATGCATCTTCCTTCTGCAGTCTGGACGGGCAAAAATGGATATTTATGTCACCTTTCTTCAGAACAGAACATTAATAATGACTTCCAGAGCAACAGCAGCAGCTACAGTACATTTTCTTGATCCATTCTGGTATGGTTTCAGATCTGATTTATGAAACATGAGCCATAATTCTATCACAGCTTATCTCTTCCTTGAGATGAGCTAGGATAACATATCCATATTGACTCTATAACATCTGTCAAAGCTGATGAGGAACAAATACCATTAAGCTGTCTGTCCAGGCCTGCACAAGAAGAACGACCATTTTCTACGTGTGATTCATCATAAAAAAACCCCACCACAAAATAGAACTGTTTTCTGGAGGCTTCATGGTGCCTCATTATTCTCTTGTTGCCAGTATTTAAGTAAAACAAACAGAGAATGCATATACATAGTTTGGATTGCAGAAGTTTATGACTAATGACTTTCAAGTCTGCATTAGTTTCCTTTTCACTGGTCTCAAAATCAAATAATGTTGCAAATGCATCCTGAAAGGCACCCTGTTTTGCCCCCAAAAACATACAGCTAACCCTAAGAAGAAAGTTTTCTGTCACTGCAACTGCAAACCATCCTTTTTAAATGACACAAAAAAGACTTGAAATCACTTTATAAATAACAACTACTGGTAGAGATTCCATTTGAATGATAGAACTTCAAACTCAAGCTATTGAAAAGCAAATGGATCTGTTTCTACTGACAGAGTGCCCTTTCTGCAAATGGTGAGTGAATTTCTGCATACAGTTGAGCCAGCTTTTGGCATTACTAGGGAGAGTAAGATTTTCTTAGAGGACATCAACCTATGGAGAGCCCACTTTGTTGGGAAAGCTTGTATCTCTGCACGGTGCTAACTGTTCATTGTCTCCAAGAGTGGAGACTTCTATTAGCTTTGTGTTTGTCATTTACCAAATCAACTTTCTGTGCAGCCATACTCTAAGTGAGTGCAGCAGGTTAACCCTGGCCAGCTGCCAGACATCCACCTAGCTGCTTTGTTTTTCCTCCTCCTCAACAGGACAGGGGATAGAAAGCAAGATGGAAAAGCCCCTGAGTCCAGATGAAAACATGGAAACCCATCACCAATTAGTGTAAGTAGCAAAACAGACTAATTTCATTTATAGCCCATTAGAAATAGAGTAATATGGTGAGAAAAACAAATATAGAACTAAAAACCAAACAAAGAACCCCACAAAACCAACCAAACAAAAAGCCCAAATCCCAATAAAATAAAAAAAAATAACCACCCCAAATCTTATTCCTCCCAGCTCAACCTCCCTGCTGTTCTACCTCCCTCTCCCCCAGGCAGCACAGGGGGATGAGGAATGGGGTTTGTGGTTAGTCCATATAGCAGTTCCTCCTCACACTGTTCCCCTGCTTCATCATGGGGTCTTGCACAGGCTGCAGTGTGGATATCTGCTTAGATATGGTCCTCCATGGCTGCAGGGGGACAACCTGCCTCACCACAGCCTTCTCCACAGGCTGCTGTAGGGTGGCCTCTGCTCCAGTGCTTGGAGAACCTCCTCCCTTTTCTCATTGACCTTGGTGCCTGCAGGGCTGTTATTTTTTAAATTTATTTCCTCATCCCTCTCTCTCAAAACAGCCACACAGCATGTTTTACCCTTTCTTAAACACATTTCCGTCAAGGTTCCACCAACTTCACTTATGGGCCCAGCTTTGGACAGCAGTGGGTCTGTTTTAGAGCCAGCTGTATCCAGCATGGGGCCAGCCCCTGGTCGCTACCAGAACCTGGACACGGAAGTCCAATACACTGAGGAAGTAGATATGATCTTCCTTTGTGTGTTTGGACTATAAACCTTTCTTCCCCTCCCTTTCCCGTATTACCACCAGTTTGTGAAGTAAAAATTAAACAGACCTAGTTCAAACCACAGCGTGCTCACCCACCATGTAACTGATGAGATTAAGGAGAAAAAAAAACCCCAAACAACAAAACATCTGTGATTCATTCTAAGGAGAATATAAACCATGACCAGAAAGCACTTTAGAGAAGTGGATTTTAGCCGTGTGTGCACAGCTTGGATACACATTAACACAACTTTTACTGAAAGGAGATTTGAGGCTTTACAGAACCAAACAGTAGCATTTTGTGCCACTGGTAAAAATCGCAGGCTGGAGAACCACACCATCCCTTCCTCCAGAAGTTCTCAGCAGAAGCAGTAGTGCTTCTGGTGTTCAGGCTGGCTGCTTCCCTGCACAGCTCCTCCCTTTAAAGGCCAACCAGAGGTTTCTTCCATCACCAAAAGCACAGAGTCCTCCTTAAGGTGTGCAAGCCGCTACGGTAAAAATGCACTCACAGGTCCTCAGGTGCAGGCAGCCACTGCTGTGTTTCTGAGGGCTGCTAATCTCAGAGGCTTTCCTCATCAGGGAGGAGGGAATATCCTGTAGCATGCTAGGAGATTGCCTTTCGTCTTTGGGTAGCAAGTAAGGACATAGCAGCAAGTGAGGAAAAAAAAAGAGAAATGCTTGTGACAGCATTTCTCTTCACTGCACTTTTGGGGGTACTGAGAGAAGTTCCCTTGTAAGAGGGTCTCCTCTCCATTCCACAGTAGAGATTTCCTTAAAATACCTGAAACTTTGTTGCTTTGATTTGATGTTATGTAGCTCACTAGTTTCAAACTGTCCAGAAGGCACAGGGCTGAGAGAAGAAAAGAAAAAGATGTCATTTCTTTAATAACTAAGTTCAGTGGCAGGGCCTGCCTTTAGCTTTATCTTTGCAATTGTGCTTTTTGTTACTTTATTTATAAATTTATGTTAATTTTTGTAACTACATCTGTCACAATGCTAGCTGCAGGTGCCAAATCCACAAGCAAATATCAAGTAGCTTTGCAGTTAGGGTAGGGAAAAATAAATCCAAATTAAATTCTGTCTCAAGGGACCCAATCATCCTGACAGTTTAAGTTGCAATGCACACCTGATGAAATGATTGTGCCTCAAATTAAGCCTTCTAATTTGTGTATAAAACTAGGTCACAAAGCGTATTTCCTCTTTTCTTCACTGCTCCTATACTAGTGCACTGTATTACACAGAGAAAGAAATATGCTGAAGGTTAGAACTTTGTAGATGGCTCTTCAGCATATCTCCATGGTGTGTTAAAAGTACAGCTTGCAGCCAAGATGAACACCGAATCAAAACAGAGGTGCTCTTCAAATCTGTTACTGTTATGTTGCTCACTAACCATAACACTATCAATGTGGTAATATCACCTCCTCCTTTTTTGTATTTAATTTTCCCACTCATGTCATCAGCATCCAAAAAATCTTCAGGGCTATTTTTTCAAGCATTTCTCATCCCTTTGAGTCATGCAGGCAGTTTCCAGACCGGAATTTGTAAGCTAACTTAATCGTTGTTGCCACTAGTTCATAAAATGTCCATTACAATATACAGTAGGCACTGTAGATTTCTGTTTTCTTCCCCTCCAGGTTAAAAAAAAAAAAATCTAAAAAGATCTAAAGTAATCTGTACTTATTTAAAAGAATTCTACTGTAAACTGGGAGATAAAAGATTTATCACACATGTTGACAAAGCCCCACAGCCAAAGTCTCTTATCACTCAAACATCCAGACAAACAACTGATGGTTTTATTCCCCCAACAGATGTTCCAGCTGCTCAGGTTAGCAGAATACACACTTCCATCACTGCCCAACAGCAGCAGACTCGAGCTCTTGAAAGTCACCATCTGACACCAGGAACAAAAGGTCAAACCATAGTCTAGACAGAAGCTGTAAACTGGGATGCTCAAAAGTCACCAGTCTGACAGACAGAAAAAAGAGCTGAGGAGGGTTTTTCCAACAGATTATGTGCATAATAGGTATCTTATCAAACATATCGTGCTCAGATTTTTGGCTCAAACAAGAGACTTCATAACTTCATAGTTGTTTATGCATCCTAACTTATCCATAAAGTAACACAGATTTCTCTATTTTTCAGGAAGGCACTAAATTGTCTAATGTTAGAAAAGCAGATCCAAAAGCACAAGTCAAACACACCATAGACATATCTTTATGGAGATGGGATCAACTCAACTGAATTTGCTAGAAAAGTTTCAGAGATTCATTTAGCTCTAGGATTAAGTTCACTCTTCTGTCTGGAAACATCACATTGAAAAGCCATGGCAAAACAGAGAACTAAATGATGCAACTGTTGCACTTCCATTCTTTTTCTTTCCCAACCCATCACAACACTGCCAGTGTTATCTCAACATCAGCTAGTGCAGGCACCGCAGTCAGATCCTTGGTACATTATATTTGACCTCCTCAGGGCCCAGATTCCACCCCACCTGCTTTATAGCTCCCTCATAGAGGAGCAATCTGAAGGTGATGAATGAAAAATGCAGCAAAACGTGCAGGATTTACATTCAGCTTGTGCCTCATTATGTTTCCAACTCGCTAATTCTGCCATGATGTCCTGGAGCACAGTTGAACACCTGCATTTTGCTACACAGCTCTAATATGCAGGCAGCTCCTGTGCCCCCTGCCTACCCTGATTTCCCCTGCTTTTGGCAATTAACACCAGGAGATTAACAATTGGCTCCAGGACAATTGACTCTGGAGGCAATTAGCCTCTTACAGGCACCTCAGTAGCTGCCAATTTCATAGAGGTGAGAGGTACAGGGGCTATTAATGAAATACATCAGGAAGAAATAACTGAGCTGTCGGTTAGTCTTGGGCCTCATCCATAATTCTGCTTAAGAACAAATGCTGTAATTCTACATCCCATGTAAATCACAGAAGGCTAAAGTGAATTTAGATGGACAGCTTTCTTTTACCACAAACAGGGGATTCATGGGATGCTCACATTATGGTAACACCCATTTTAAATTTTTCCTATTTTATACAAATTAAGTGGTAGTGAAGTGATATTACAAGGACATGGCTGTGCCAGTTGGAGTCATACCATTCCTGTCTGACTTCTAAAACACTGATTAGACACATCTCTCTTTCCAGTCTTATGTATAAAAACAGATACCTCCGCAGATGAGTGTTGTTTGCAATGCTGTGGTCAGTTTGTAACCAAATCCAAAAATACATGAGCAGTTCCAGAAGCAGAAATACATGAACTGTTTCAGAAGCAGATGGTCTACTTGAGCCATTTAAACAGCAACAAAACCGTACATTTTTTGGTTTGGGTTTTTCTTATTTTTTACTATTTGCAGTACGCTATAAGCTAGGTTCAGCAATCCTTAACTATTTGAAACCTTATTTATGTTGGTAAGACTTGTGTGGGTATATATCCTTTGAGAATAAAGAAGAAGGCTTCCAGGTTTTTACTGTTCAAAGAGCAAAGAAATACACTTAATTCAGCAAATCCTCATGTTAGAAAAACAGGTAATGTACAAGTAACACAATGCTGCCACAGCTGTATGTCAGAAGCTCCTCAGAAGAAAATCTGTCAAAGGAATTAGATGTTTTTAACTCCGCTGAGGAATCTTCCTATCCTCAGGGAACAGAGATGCTCAAGACTGACAGGATAGAGTGCTGAGCCATCCTCAGAGAGTGCTGCAGGTGTGGCTGCCATCTTGCATCTTGTCCCTTTCCATGACTTTATTTCCTGGCCATGACCACGGGAGACCCCACAGTGAAGTTGCTGCCCTTTGTAGCCCTCAAAATGGGGCTTCAGGAGCAGACCAAGATCCCTCTGTTGAACTCAGAGAACAACTCCTTCATCTGCACTTCCATATGAATGTATTTAGGCTCCTCTCTGCACAGAGTCCTGGACCTGCTGACTAACAAAATAGTTAGGAAGGGGAGGAAGGTCACCTTGGACTGAATTAAGAGCAAGATCTGCCAGAGGGATTCCTACAAGCAGCACCAAATGGTTTAAAGAATCTAAGCCACCTTTACAAAGAGCAGTAGCAATTCTGGTTTTTCCTGCTAGCTGCAGCACAAGGGGCAGCAGGATGGTCTGGCTGAAGGACCTCCCCCGTGCAGTAAACAAAACGGGCAGCATTTAAACAGTTTCAACACACCTTGCAGAAGAGGATGCACAGTTAAGGCTGCATTTATTTATCCTGTGCTTGAGTCTGTTTCCAGGAATTCATTGCCTGCAATTTCACTTTCTCTCTCCCATTCTAAAAACATCTCTTAGCTTGTATAATCCTCCTTCAAAAGATATTTTCCTGTTAACAAATTAAAACTAGTGCTCTAGAGGCCAACAAAAAGCAGTCTCTTAGTGCAGGTGGGCATTTTAAAAGGTGCTGAGCATTTTATTTGAGAATTGGAGAGGGAGAAACAGTCACATAAAAATTAAATTACACCTATTTGATACCAGTCATCATTTTATTGCACATAAAACCTGAAAAGCAAAACATTTAAACTCTTCTATTTTTTCAAGTCTTGTAACATATTGTGTTTAGCATAAAATATATTCTCAACCAAAATATTAATCTAACAGTTACCTTAGACAGAAGGCAAATAAGTGTCAGTTTAATGTCTCCCATTTCAGTTTAAAACCTGTCAGCTACAAAGAGAAGGAAATGAAGTCAGAATTCCCATATGCACATTGGGCTAGATCTTCTGCCAAGGTCACAAGCAAGGGATGTACCTGGGTCTGGTACCTGACTGGGACAGAGAGCAAGAACTGAAACCACACTGCCAGTGCCCTGAGGTGAAACTGGATTGCCTGCAGCACAGAGGGAATACAGCTGCTCTCCATAGCTTGATTTCTCTTTCATGGTATTGCCTGTAAAATGGACATTGGGGAGCACAGTACAGAGTGGAGTTGCATACAGGTATAAGACGAGTGGAGAAAAGGGACAGCGTGGCTGATCCTAGGGTGTTCACCTACATAAGGGAGACAGCCATTACCACTCTTTAACAGAATTAATCCCCTCTAGGAAGGTGTTTGGGAGACCTCATCCATTCACCTAGGAGCATACCCACGATTCACACTCCTCTATACAGCCTAGAATGTCAGAATTTCAAGGCAAGACACAGAGCTGGAAGGCAGCCCGACAGCACAGGGAATGGCAAACATTTCCCTGAAAACTACAGAGCCTTAAAACTCAGCAGTGTCTGGAGGGAGGACCCATATAGACCTGAGAGAAACTGAGGGCAAAGTCCACAGAAAACCTGTATTCCTACAGAAACGGATACAGGTACCTGTTATCTGATAGAAAACATAATTTACCACACTAATTCCACCTGGTCCAAGCTGGCTCCCTCTGAAGAAGACCATCTAGAAGAAGAGGGTTGGACATGTCCTTTTCTAGCATGCAGAGCTCCAAGGCAAGAGTGCTACAAAGGAATTACAGCTACACTTCAATGTGAGCTGGTATTCCAGCATATCTGTGACAGGCTGTTTCAGAACAGGAGCAAAAAACCAGTGACTGAGAGACAGGAAAAAAAAAAAAAGTATGATTTGGTCTTCAATCCAACCAAAAGTGAAAAACTTCTGCAGGGTATCCAGCGTGTGTGAACAGAGCAGAATGTCTCTCATAATAGGAAAATGTAGCTGTGCATTTTTATACCCAAGAATCAGTATAATGCCTGACTGCCTCACAATAAAAATCATATCAGAAGCTTAATGGTATGGGGCAGGGAAAAGCCTTTGAATTTGACCCTAGTCAGAACAGGATTAAGACCTAAAGCCCACATATGTGGCTAAAAAGCACAATACTGATGCATACAGCTTTGGTAAAACAAATAATCAGAAGAGCTTTGAAGAGCTATTGCTGCCAGTAGAGACCAACTTCTGTCTTCTGACAAGCATATTAACCTTTTGAAACTCTGATCCAGGTGCCTTATCAGTTCTGGGATAATTCTCTCTCTCACCATCCATGTGCCTATTACACTCACACTATTCCATTCGCCAGCCAGGTCACAGGGCACCACTGCTCCGAGCTCGTTTATGGTTTGATTTCACACACCCTTCATCCATTTTTTTCAGGCTTAACAAAGCTCAGCTCCTGCACAGAGGCCAGATTTTTTTTCAAAAGCGCTTAAGCTCCCAGAGTCTCTTCTTGTTCGCAATGGGAGATGAACCCCTTAGAAAATGTCAAATCTGCATTTAGAGTGTGCAGCTCTGTTGGTAATCCAACCCTTGGCGTTTCAGAGAGCAGTACATACCCACGTGCATGTCCATGGCAGCCGTTTTGCAGCTGAAAAGGAGTCCAACACTATAACACTGCATTCTTGATGAGTGGTCTGAAGCTGGACAAAGCATGCTCCCTTTTATCAGCTAAAAAGAATGCAAGCTAGCTGCCTCTCAAGAGTGCAATTAACCTTCATATTTAGATAAGAAATCTTAGGTATTTTGTGGTTGTTAGTACACTCATGCCTGCACAATCTCTTGATTACGTTTATCCCCGTGTCACCCCTATGGGGTGGTGTTATCACCTCCATCTTGCCGATAAGGAGCTGAGACAGGGAGATGGATTAAGTTAAATCACTCGAAGTGCGCAGAAAATCTTCACTGAAACTGTCAGCTAAGACAGGATTCTGCTCAGGGCTCACCAGTGGATTGGACTCTTTAACACAGAGTAACTACTAAATGCTGAAATTATGAATTTATATTCCAGAATTTAAAAAAACACCCTATTTGATTATTTTTTTACATTGACCTCATGTGATTATTTTAAGGAATATACTGATAGTTAGTATCAAGAATGACTCCTGCATTCTAGAAAGGATCCTGATTCTTGACATTAATACAGAAACATGTAGGCAGATGGAGAACTGTGGTATGGGTCTCTGAGAAAACTGCAACAACTCTTAGTTTAATACCACAAAGCTGCTGCATTCCTTTGTACAGCCTATCAGTAGGAAAATCCATTGTAAAAAAACAATCTTGTTTTGTAGAATTGCTAAGGGGAGAGGTTTGTTTGGTTTTTTGGGTTTTTTTCTTTGCCTTAATGCCTTTTGGGTGTCAGTGCCTATGCATGTTAGTCCTATGAACCCTTAGGCCCCTTTTCACCCCAACAAGCACAGGTGCTCACAAGTACTTCTCAAAGAGATTATTCTTCCATGTAAAATCTTACAGAATTGAGTTCTTCAAAATTAGAAACCATCATTTGTGAGTTGGGCAATAGTAATGGATTTTATCCCCTTGTGTTCATGAACCAAGCTGGTATTAGAAGGACCTTAATGAGCCTTACCATCTCTTCTCCAGAAAACCTTTCAGACCTAATGCATTTAACTGTCCAGCTCCTTTCAAAACTTTCTACACCTACCTTCACCTTTTCCCCACCTGTACCCCTGGGGCCAGAACCTGCCATGTTCTAAGGGCATATCATTGCCATCGGGCTTCCTGATCTAAGAGTGGTGCATTCCTTCAAGAGTCCTTGTCACTGAGCCCTGACCCTGGAAATGATGTTGCACAGCCGAAATCATGCAAAAGCACTTGCCCATTCCACTCTCACTACTCTGTTTCAAAGTCCATTTCCCTCCTCCTTCCTCATGAGCTGGGAACATACCACACAGGGTTGTGAGTGTGACTGTAATCCTCCAGGGCTGCAGTTTGCTCACAGGAGATTACTTGTCTACAAAGCATTTTCTCACCTGGGTCACCTCTTTAAAGGGATTTTTTCCAGCCTGGGTTTGTAAGGTTTCTGTAGAACAGTTACTACATTGCTATTCACCAGCATGAAATCCATGCTCCATATGAGTTCATCAGCTACAGCACAGCAACTTCCTAGACATCCTACTATGCCCAAGGTGCAATTCTTAAATCCAATTTTCTCCACTTTAAGGCTGGCTGTCACAGTTCCCATTTGAGACTAATTCAGTAGCTCAATTTTAGAATCTGTTACTCCAAGCAATTTTAGCAAGACTGGTCTAATAAAGGCAATTTTTCAAAGGTGAGCTGGTGCAGTTCTTTGTTTCTCCATTTGACTTGCGGGCAAATTATTTATGTTCAGTACACACTAGGAAGACCTTCAATTCTGAACCAGCACTATCCTTCACACAGAGTGATATGTTACCATCATGCCCTCCAGGTACTGTATTTTCTTCCCTGGAGAAGAAAAGCAGGCTGGTATTTCTAGTACTGTCACCTGCAGACTTCTATTCTGCTTCTACCTCTACTGCTGAGATGCTATGTAAGGCCAGTGCTTCATCTTCTGTGTTTCAGCTCCTTGACCTCCAAAGTACAGATAAAATGGGTATTGCCTCACAGAGCCACCAACATTTCAGGAAAGAGGGAAGATTTCTGGCCTAACCAAAAGTGAGAGAGCAAGCCAGAATACAGCATTTAAATGTTTCCATCCCAATGATCTTGCTTGTGTTAACTATACTATTTCTCCTACACAAGCAGTCACTTCCCTCCTTGCACTATTTCAGTATCACTCACAATGAGTAACAGCTGAAAAGCTCTTTATAAACCTACTCTCCAACATGATTCTTGAATATGTTCTTCACTGTCTGCTTTTGTAATCAATGTCCATCATTGCTAATTAGCCATGGTGTCATTACAGATCACTGATCAGTGAAAAAGGCCCCCACAGAATCTTGTACTGGGCACACCTTGAATGAAAAAGCAGCACCTCTTTCAGTGGGTTTACTGTGTGCATGGGACCATGGGTCAGTATATGGATGCACAGAGATCCAGGTAAAAGATTACAATTAGGTAACTGCCTCTTATCCCAACAATTCTGGACATTGCGTATGACTGGTTAATCCTCTTTTTTCTCCTGAATATCAGCCCCAGATTGATGCATACACATTCCAGATGGTTGTAGTCCTGGCTTCCTCACAAGGGACTATCTCACACATTCCTGACACCAACTCAGCCTGGTTAGCCCAGGGCAGGCAGCCACCGCAGCTCCCGGAGCAGCAGCTGCTGCAGCCAGCACATTGCCTAAGATTAAAGCACACTAGGACAGAAGGGACTGCCCTTCTCCACCACCAGGGAGGAAAGGGCAAGCTGCAGGGCAGCAATGCCCATGCAGCCTGAGAGGGTGCTATGTTAGATCTGGATTAGGTAAGGAGATCTGTGCTGCCCCTTCATTTAACTCTTTGTGACAAAGTGAGCAGCTTCTATCTTCTGCCCTCAAGCAGATATACATTTACAAATTGGGTGTGGGGAGTCCTAAGTGCAACTCAGGGAGAAATCAGTGATGAACATCAGCTCCAAAATCTGGCTTACTGTAGAGATTCCCACAGAGGATGCAGAGCCTGGTGTTTCTATAGCCTTAAGGCACTTGTGATTTTTGTAGGCTCCCAGGGCCTGTTCTACATATATGAAAACCACAATGAAAAACAGAGTCCCTTATGTCTCTTCAGAATAGAAAATAAGGACTCAGGCCTGAAAATTAACTTCTTTTTCCCCTCTTGCCTACACAGATCTTCATCTGCTGGGACTGGAATTCCCCTACATTCTCCCAGGAGGGAGGCCCAGGATCCCAGCTAACTGGGTGGCCTTTTGCTAAACTGTGATTTCCTCCTCCTCTGTAATGATGGTGAAACAGGAACAGATCGAGGCACAGACAAAACTGAATTTTGCTGCCTTGAGAAGCGGGAGGTGAGTGGAACCCAAGTTGTTCCTACTGCCAAGCCCCAGAGGGGACAGCAGCGTTTCCAGCCCTCAGAGGCGCAGTGGGGCAAAGGGGAGGTGGCACATGGCCTGCACATATATTCAATACTAAGGTTAAATTCATGGCCATATCCTTTTTGTCACCGGTAATGAGGAGAAAGACAACACATCACAGAGCTGCATTGATGTGATGCATTCAAAGAAGATGTCAGCGAAAATTAGGAGAAAAATGTCTTTTGTGCTTGACAGTGTGATAGAAAATAGAAGCAACTAACCAACATTCCCAAAAATTAAGGTGTAATTTTGTGTGTGTGTGTGTGTTAAAATATAGCTCTTTTTGAATCACTGCATCACTTCCTAAGATTACGTGGAAATTAAGATTTTCTAGCACCAAAAGAAAGATGGTATGTTTAGATAAAAAGAATAAACCCGTAAGTCAGAATAAAGAAAAGTTCCTACTATCTTATTTATTTTTTTTTCCTAGTACCTCCTCGTATAGAACTTAGGAGTTCAGTAGCACTGAGAAAGCGATGATTCCGAGGTGTGTTATTTCCCGGAGCCGGGAGCGCGGAGGCCGCGGGGCACCGTGAGGGCCTGGCCCGCGCGGCGGCGGCGCCACCTGGCGGCGCTGGGGGGCACGGCCCGGCCCGGCGCCTCGGGAAATCGGTGACTTCGGGGTTATTGCCCCAAAACAGGGCCGCCGAGCTGGGGAACGGCCCAGGGGAAGCCGCGCAAGGAGCCGCTGAGGGCACTTGGCTTGTTCAGCCTGGAGAAGACGAGTGTCGGGGTCTGCAACATCCTCACGAGGGGAAGCGGAGGGGCAGGCCCTGATCTCTGCTCCGTGGTGACAAGTGACGAGACCGCAGGGAATGGCCTCAAGTTGTGCCGGGGAGGGTTAGGTTGGATATCAGGGGAAGGTTCTTCACCCAGAGGGTGGTTGGGCACTGGAACACGCTCCACCAGCCTGCCAGAATTCAAGAAGCATTTGGACAATGAAATGCAACTCGGGGCTGTTCTGTGCAGGGCCAGGAATCGGACCTTGATGATCCTTGTGGATCATTTCCAGCTCAGGATATTCTCTGCCATCATCAGACCTCTGAGCTCCTGGTGAAGGCAACCATGGTCTGCCACTGGCCTCTCGGCATTAGTGACCAGATGGCTTTGGGTAGGGACACCACACAGCTGTGAGAGAAAGGCCTGCGGGAAGGAAATGCTGGGCACCATATGCTCACAGACATTCATCAGGGCAGGAGGGGAGGCTGGCAGTCAAGTGCCACTGGCATCTTATTCTGCAATGAACTCATATGAGTCCCACCACCAAGAAGTGGAGAAAAGAGCAAGCACTTCAGTATCACTCACCTGAAACCTTCTCCTGAAATCTGAGCTGTTGGGCAAAAAGAATGAACTAAGGAAAAAGGGAGGGGAAAAAATAGTTCAGCTGTTTTCTTCTCCTTCCTTCCCAAAATAATTATCCACACCCTGAAGCTTGTTCCAGGGATACAGAAGCTTTACCAAAGTGGTATTTTGCAGCGGTGAAGACCTGAGAACTTTTTTCCACTTTGACAAAGGCTGAAGCTGCTAAAGCAGCAGTATAACAATGCTGTACTGAAGGAGATTATGTCTGTATAAATAAAGCTTTACATTAAAAGCTTCTTTTATCCTGTCTTTTCTTTTTTGTCATTTTATGTTGATAAATACACTCAGACGGTCCTTGCTGTCACACCAGAGCATCTCAAAATTGGCAGAGCACCAGGGATCTTATGCTCACCTAAATTTTAAAACCATTTTTGGCCTGACTAGACTGCCCACAGTGCCATGTTTCAGCTGCTCCCCACCAGAGGCACTTACCAAATCCCTCAACAGGTACTGTGACATTCCTTTAGAGGTAAGGGGCTTCCTACCACACGTACAGGTAGAAAAAGGAATTACAGAAAAATGGTATTTTCTGTAATTTCAGAATAAATCTTCTCTTGTACTATTAATTTAAATATGATCACCCCTGTGGCCTTTTTGGGGGAGTTCTGACAGGTGGTGGGATGCAGGCAGTTGGTTGGAAATTCTTTCTTGCCCCAGACATCACAAATCCTTTGAAAATATTTTCTTGTTTGCGTTTTTCTCAGAGGATCACTGCAGAGATCAGGAAGAGATGCATGAGATAAGGAATGTCTCCAGTCTGTGCTGGAGCTTTATGCTCTGCTACACTTAACTTCAGCTCAGAGGAGATGAGTGCGATTTGCCCATAAGCAACAAATAGAGAGGAGTGAGTGGAAGGGAAAACAGACATCTGGAATGTAGGGGCTTCTGGACACAGAAAGAAGTGTGGGAGAAATCCACACCAGAGCATTTTATTCTCCCTGGCAGACATTCCCCTTTGAGAGAAAGAGCTCTTCATAAACAGAATATTCTCCAAACCACGTTGTCACACTGAGAACCACACTCCTAACAAAATGCCTTTCTTAACCAGTTTGCTGTTTCCACCTTTACCTTTTGGCAGGGGGAAAGGAAGTATTTATAACATAGACTACTTCTACTGAGAGCTACAGATGAGCCCTTGTCTCAGCAGAAATGGAGAAATGCCACTGAGAGGGATGTGACAAGTTACAAAGAGAGATATTCTGAAAAGTTGGAGTTTTTTTCAGAATTGCCATTTCTTGCCAGAGAATATTTTATATGCAGAGATGCTACAACACAAATGCTACAGTGGGCATGCCCACATTGCTCTAGGAAGTTTTTGTACATAGAATTCACATACGCAGATCTGGAAAGGATCTGATCCTTGCAGGAATGAACTTGGTATATGCCCTGCTTGACTGACAGTTTTCTAGATGTTTCTTAAAGGCCTTTCCAGCACTGAAGATAATACTGTCTTCCTGGATAATCTATCCCAGTGCCTCACTATCATTCAGGGACAAGTATTTCCAGAAATAAGCACAATTCCTGGGACAGAAATAAGCACATATGGTCAGTAGTGATGCATGGCCTTACATCCAGCAAGGCTGGAGGTCACCTCAAAATGCCAAACAAATAGTCAAAATTTCCAAATGCCCCTTGGCAAAAGCTCTGGGCACAAAAACTGTAAGGATGTCAAATGCATGCAAAACCCCTTCCTGCACTTTTCGATTGGCACTGCAGAAAACCATAATGGCAAGTCAAAAAAATAGCCATTTCAGCCAGTGTTACACATTTTGAGGAAGAGATGATGGCGCTTTAAATGGCTACCTAGAAACAGAGACTAGACAGGGATAAAGGAATAAAGGAGGTATTTATTTAAAAGGCCTTCAGATGCACACTTTGGGCTCCAGAGGGTCCTGACTCAGTGGATCTCAAAATGGACGACAGGTCACGAGTTCTTCACACTTTTATATCAACATAAATTCACCAACCAGAACCCAGCCAATGATGGAATTTCCCCAAGCTTACTCTCCTCTCCTCTTCCCAAGATGATGGTTTGCAGTTCTGTTCTGGGTGTCTTTGGAGAGCAAGTTACAGAGGTTTGTTATGTCTATCTTAGCATAAGAGAACAACACTTAACAAGCTACAGGAAACTTCAGAGTTACACTAGCAGTATAGGATTTGAAAAATATAAAAGTTAATACTTAAGGCATCAATGATACAAACAAGCCTGTGCATTTGCAGGATAGGCTGCATGCCTGCAGACTGTGAGCACAGTGGCTCTTTTTCACTGTACAGCCCAGCTCCCATGCAGAGGACTCCTCCAGCCAGGCTGGTGCAGGGTCTGCTCTCTGGCCTGAAGCCTTGGCAGTGGGAAGGCGTGAGCAAGTAGCAGCTCCTGCTGCCAGCATCGGTGGGAGTCCCTGGCCCCCAGCTTCATGCTCTGCCTTACTGCACCCTGTGGTGGAGCCTCAGCAGTGTTCTCCTGCCAGTGACTTGCGCCTGAATTGCCTTCTCCCTTCAGCACTTGCAGCTACGTGGCTTTGCCACCCTGGCACCAAGACATTTCCAGTAGTTGTAGATCCCAAATACACATCGCTTAAAACCAAGAGATGCCATGTAAAATATCTACCACAGAAAGATTTCTAATGTATTACCAGCAATCTAAGTAGTTGTTTTAACACTCATCCCTCCAGGAGCTCTTTGTTTCTTTGTGTTTATATGGACACCTACTTTTGCTTAAGAAACAGGTGTGGGAGTAAATCCAGTTTTAATGTGTGAAATTCTCTACAGCTCCTCAGTTTAAACTCTGAACTGACTATTCTCTGAGGTGACATTCTTAACTGGAACAGCAGCCATGCAAGAAAAGTAAACTGTTTGGCTGGCCTACACTTGCATGATCAAATAATTAATCAGCCTCGAAGGCAAAATTAGATTTCCAGTAACTCTGTTTCTTTGGGATTAGATTTTGGAGTGGAAAAGGTCAAACTTCTGTCATTGTTATTTAATTTGTAACAAGAAAAATAAGCTTCCATCCAGAGCAAGGTAAGAGTTTTCTTTTTCTTGTTAAGGTTCATAGGGCAAAATCCTGACATACTCTCTTAAACCTCCAGTAGTTATTTTTGGCTTGGTCCCAGTTTAGTTTCTAGCAGATATTTGTCTGCAATACAGAAGCCCCCCCTTGCCAAGAGCAAATTTATTCACTCTCTGGAGAGAACATCCAGGCTGGACATTCAGGACCCTCTCAGTTGCCATTTATCATAGATCTGACCAAGATAGGACTTCTAGCAAGATCTGATGGTGGAGTTCGTGTTGCTGCTGAAAGATGGCAGAATCTATCCCAGCACAAAAGAGGAATTAATCTTCTTGTGCTATTTAGGATCTGGAGAATGGGTGCAGTGGGAAACAGTGAGCCCAAAAGCACTTGACCCAGCCCCACGGAGATGACAAGTTGTGATGGTGACAGATTGAGCCTCTGGGCCACAGAACCTGCTCACATGACAAGTACCTCTAAACTTCCTTGGGATGTCAATTTCTGATAACGACTTACACAGATCTAGAGTACAAAGCCTGTTAAGTGCAGAAGTTAAGATTCAGATGTTCTCAGCTGCTTTGAAAACAGAGATGAATGAAAGAAAACTCAGGGTTTTTCCTTCTGTTCATGTGACACTTCACATGCCTTTCCAGCACAGCTTTGGCACCAACCTGTGAGTGGTTGAGTCCATTTCTGATGCTCAAATAGAACTGTAATATGTGTCCTCCAGAGGGGAAATCTCCCATGACCCCCATTACTAACAAATTGAGAAGTATTTCCTTTGTTCAGAATTACTTGATTAAAAGTATTTATTATTCCTTGCAGCACTTAAAATCTAAGGAGACAAGACAGACCAAGACAAGCTAAAATAAGAGAGCAGGATGAGAGGACTCTCCACAGTCACTCAGGTCACTGTCCAGCCTGAGAGTCCCAGTATAGTTTGCATTATTGTAATCTCCACAACCTTCAGCCACACAGCAGGACTCCAGAATATTCCTGACAAGCACATGCTGGGAGCAAGCACTTGGGCCCTCCCTTCTGTTTACTGGCAGGCACAGCTTTGTAGGATTCTTTCTTCAACATGTAAGTCCCTTAAGACACATATGTCAGTGGTTAAAGAGAGCAAGTTGGGGATGTAAGGAAAATAAATTTATCCTACAGCTTAGGAGTGGTCCAGCTAAATAGCAGGCTTCTGTACATCAGGTACACAGGGCATTAGTAGAACTGAGTGTAATTCATGAGTTGCCTACCGGTGCTAAGCTCAGCTGTCACCAGAACTTTCAGTCCTCTCCTTTCCTGAGCAAAGAAATCTTTCCAGTTTGTTTGTTTTCTAAACAAAAAATAAAAACTAGGAAGAGGGATATTTCTAAGATCTCCATTCACTGCCAGTTGTTTACAGATATGCTGCTGGGACAGCAAAGTCTGGTTTTAGTGACTGGTTGCACTATGAAAAGTCCCAAAGACAAATCTCTGTATTGCCAAGAATAACCTTTCTGTACCAAATTAATTTCCATAGTGAGTGTATAAGGAGAAATGGAAATTTTAGAAGTATGCTTGAGAAATAAGACATTCAATTGCAAGCTCTCAACAGACCCTGGAAACATTTTTTTTTGTCCACTCATCTATGTGTTTTTAAAGCACAGAAGGCCACAACATAACTGGAGTACTGTTGCCATCATTTTCAAATTAGGAGAACAGCAAGCAGATTGCATCTTACCAGGAAACACCTCCGAGGTTATATGTAAATGATGCATGCACACAAATCAACAAGATGTTTGTTGACAGTAAGCTTTCAGCTACTGCTTTTCACTCCTTACAGTTCCAACCAATGTCACTTGTCTCTGAAAAACAGGCAGAGTAAAATGAATTGTACTGCTTAAGGTACCCAGCTGTAATAAAACCCCTTTCTTACACAGACTGGTATCTTTTCCGTTTTTATCTCTAAGTTGCAAGATTCCTCTTGAGCAACCCTAACTTCACTGTATTTAGGAGTAACCAAGAATCAGGTTGCTAGCTGTGATCTTCTAGTCCTTTTCAAAGATATAGGGTCATCTCAGAAAAAATCCATAGCTAGACAAATTTAGCCATGTCTCGGCCACTGGATTACTGAAATGGACTGAACACACCTGAGAACTTGAATGTGTGAAATGATGATTTTTTCTAAAAGCTGATGTAATTCACTTGAAGTATACAGAAAAAATCTTGTTTATCTGTTGCTCATAAAAAGCCCAAACTCAAAATGCCTGACAGTTTATCAATTCATAACAGAAGGCAGGTCTCAGTCATTGACTACAGCAAATGGGTCTAAGTTCACTCATTTTTTATCAGTTTAACATAAATTTTACATAAGGTATAAATGATAAAATTTGTTTTATCTGGACAAAAAGATGAACAGAGGAAAAACTGCTGCTCTTTCTTCACTGATGAAGAAGTAAAGCATCAAGATAGGGAGGACAGTGACAATCATGAGGAAACAGATCTGTGTCGAGCTAAGATATCCACATGGAGCAGGTCATCCTGAGCTGGACAGAGCACCTGGTCCTTCTGGGCAAGCATGTGTGGGCTTACTGCTGTGGTTGAAGAAATGAAACACTGCTTACAGTAAATATGATGCAGGGAGAACCCAACATTGTGTTGTATGTCCCCCACCTTCTATTCTCGTTCACAGTGAAGTGAGCTCACATGAGGCTCAGGACACACCTGCTGTTTCAGGTCAGTTATTTGATTGAGATGGTGGAATTGGCAAATGCCTTCTGTCAGGGCTGAGATGCTAGTTGATTAGCATCTCAGAAACTTGTGAGGAGGAGAAACAGTATTTTCCTGGGTGTCCAGGTCCACTCAAGACATCTGGTGGCCAAAGCTTGACAGGCTGGGCATTTCATGCCTTAGTTGCCAGCTATTCGCACCACTGAGCCTTACAGGTTGCTTGCACCCAGCTCTGGGCTGCTGCACATGGTGACAGGCACATTTCTCACAATGTCTGCCATCACTACAGAGATGCCAAAGTCACACACCTGAAAAAGGAAGAGCAAAAAGGTTTCTCTTCTGTCCTACTCCACTGATATGGTCACAGAGAAAAATCCTTCTTCTGGAAGGAACTAAAAAAGCGGAGAGGTCTGCCATGGCAACATGTCAAAGGCAGTGTTTTCCCTGTGAGTTTTATGAGCCTCCACAAGAAGGAAATTAGAAACTGAATTCTACACTCTCTCCGATTTATAAACGTGTCTGTAATGTGTACGTTGTGCTGTAGGTTAATGATGCAGTTCTCAAGCAAGATTAACTGCTGCTTCAGACAGCCATCAATTTTTTATGACTGCAAGACCATTTCCCTACTAAAAATGAAAGTTACATTCCCCAAGGGATGGGCTGTATTCAACATCAGTCAAGAGTGCAGGGTGGGAAGATGAGAATAAAATTAAATTAAATTTAAAAGAAAAGAAAAATAACCACAAGAGAAAGCAAAAAGCAAAAGACACAAGCTAGTTCCCCAGCTCCTACACCAGGGAACAGGTATGTGACCTTCCTCACTGTCACTTCTGAGCATCCTGAATAAGGTTAGATATGCACACATGGATGTGCCACTGACCCTCACTGATGGGGTCAGATCTCTCTGAAGTGATGATCGAGGCACTCAGTGCCCAATACCAAACAACAGTGACTTTGTACAAGATCAGCACAAGTGTCATCCTACCTCAAGAGTCTGGGACATTGTTCATGCCTGAGACAGTTCAAAGATTGCTTAACGCTACAGTTGAGCTTTCTATCAAACTCAGCCTATATTTGGCTCAGATTCCAAGAAGCTGCCTATAGCTGCATCAGCAGAATGAGAGAACTCACCTCACCCACCAGACCCTTTTAAAATACCTGTCTAAGACAAGTGAGGAGAATGGTCCTTTGGTAGGTGTCTCTCTCATCCTTTCTCTCTCTGCAACAACTGCAGAAGTGATCTTGAGGGCTAACCTTGATTAGAAGCACATTTTTAGATGCCTGAAGCAAGGGGAGATGAATCCTCATCTGAAATACAAGTTTTTGTATCAGTAATTCTGACCAGGTACATCAGGTACTGGTGTGGCTGAAAGGATCCCAGCTACCTTCATTAACAATAACCCACATTTTAATCTGATTGATAGAACCATTACCACTTGGTTTGAACCTTCACAGAAATCTAAGCCAAACTCACAGTGTCTTTGTAACTATATGCCTTGATTGAGTTTTGGGCTGGCTCATCCTCACATACTTATTGTACAAGGAGAAATACATGACTTCTATGCAAAGAACCTTGTATCCTAATAATCACACCTTTGTCTTGTTTTTGACTAGAAAAATTATGAAAGTTGAACAAATAAATTAAAATCAGGCCTATATCACTAACCAACATGTTACATTGCATTTACAATATAAGTGCCGCTGAAATTTTTATTGAAAAATGGGACTGGAAAAAGTTAAAATTGCAACAACCAGCTCCTAATTAAATGCAATCCAGCTACTTTAAAAACTTGTCTGCTGTTGTTTCACTGACAACAGCTGGATGACCCTCAGACAAAGCCCATGTTTAGGTTCATGTTTAACTCCATTTCTTTCACCCAACTCCTAACCATGCTTGGGTTTCACAGCTGAAAACTCGGGGCCTCAATAACATTTTCTGGGCATCTTCTATTATTCTGCAGTCCCAACTGCAGCTATGATTGGGTTTTGCCACTGGCAATTTTTTTTAAGAAAGCATTTCTGGGGTTGCTGTATTGCAAGGACTTAGGATAGAAGGATCCAGATGTGAACTCTCAATTGTATAGCTGCCTACAAACCACACCCACTACTGAGCTTACTTTTCTGCTTCAATATTTGCATGGTGTGATACAGCTGGATTATCTTCCAAACCCCTTGAGCAGTTTGAACGTGTTTCTTGATAAAACAAGGATGGACTTTGAATTACTTTGCATAGTAAATGTTGTTTTCTAGACCCAGGTCAATAAGGACCATTTTTGTTAAGCCTGAGTTAACAGAATATAGATAAAAGTAAGCCGATGCATCCATTCAGCAAACAATTTAAATATTTACGAGGAAGGAAAGTACTACTGCCAAATATGTAAGGTTTCCTAACCCTCTGTAGGGAAACACCTTATGAGGATACATTTGTAACTACCCTGAGTTGTTATGGTACAATCATTTATGGGGCAGAGTATAATGCTAATATGCCAGATTCGGAACATCAGACGTATTTCCAGTGAACTGTATCTAGGCCAAGGACTAACTGTAAAAGTTATTTCCTTTTCAATAAAACCCACAATCAATTTAGAATATTGGCAATATCTGTACCTTCAGTATTTAGAAAGAGCCAGCTTGCATATTGGATGGTTGGTGTGAGTCATTCACAGGAGACGTGGAGAAGCATCCACTGCATCACTGGACTGCTGAATCCTCATAACACAAAGGTGGCCAGGTCAGGTTGTCACCAGAGAGGCCAGATTGACTTCTCCTTCACTGACTCCTCCTCAAACACTCCAGCCAGGACAGGAGAATGACCATAACCAGTCAGTCCACTCCTGAAAGAGCAAATGTTTATCAGTGCCTGTGCCAGTACAGCCTCAAAATACCAACACAAGAATGGGTTGTGGGAGGCATTTTTCCCCTGTATTCCTTAGCCATTTGGAGAACAGCAGTCGCTATATTTTAGAAAGCTGAAAGGCTTGACGAAGTAATATTTAAATGCAGGAAGGGTGCCAGAATGGCAAGTGCAGGGACTCAAGCTTTCCATTCATATGCAGAACATGTATAGCACAAGCTATAGCTACACAAACTTCAATTTCTCTGTTTCTGTTGTCCCACCATCTCCAGAGTGTGGCAGGTCCCCCTGAGTGCTCTGACATAGCAGTAATACATTCTTCTTCTGCAGCACATGCAAAATGAAATTTGATTAATCCCAAGGTTGTTTGCCTGTTCTGGCTCTGTGTGTGTGTGTACATGGAAACTTGGGCGCTTTTGCCAGTGTCTTTTCGTGCACAGCGTTGCTCAGAAGAACAACACTGGACATCTACAAGCTTATAGGCATAAAAATGAATGTAAAATCGAGATATGCAAAAGTCCACAGCTCCTGAACTGGCTCCCTTCCATCAACCCAGAGAGAAGGGAAAATGTCATTCTGGTGTACAGATAGCAAGAGTTCCTGTCTTGTTTGCCTAATAAGTACAGGCAAACGCACAAGACAGGGAACCAAGTCTATAAAAGTCTAAAAAAACAAGATAAAAACATTAAACTGCACAAGCCACATGAGAGTTGTGGCAATTGCAATGGTAATTACTTTCATGTTTCTTAATACTACTGCAAGATACTCATTTCACTAGCTATTATACTCAAAAATTGTCACAATGCAGGGAGAAGCAGGGAATAGCTTGTATATCTATAATGTGATCTCTAACAATACATCAGTGTATGAAAACAAATGATTGCATTTTCCCTCAAGTACCAGAGTAAGAGCCTACATATCAAACCCGTTTGACTTAGTCCTGTGAGGAGAAAATAAAATTTTAAAGAAATAGCATTAGGAGGCAGAAAAGTGGAGTAACTTTATGGTGGTTTCAAAAGAAAAGCAGAAGGCTCAGATGAGGATATCTCTCACACCACAGTGGCTGGTCCTTGTACCAGCAAAGAAAGGAACACGAGAAATATGTCCTTTTCTCCTTTCCTGTGTTTTTAATTAAATTATTTTTATATAGGCTATAAATATTGAAACATGGCTGCACATTCTTCGCTGGAGGATCCTGGCAAGCTTATTGTGGTGTTGCATAAGCTTGTAACTTGAATAGCAGATCCTTTCCTCCCCCAGCTCGAGTTACAGGGATAGCATACTGAAATTTAGGCCCAAAGTTTGGAGCATAAGAGGTTTAGCTATGGAATTATAAGGTTAAAGGGGAAGAGGGAGAGAAGAACAGATTGATTGACTGATCTTTCAAACACTTTGGCTATTCTGAATTTTAAATACAGCAAGAATTAATGAGGCAGAACTTGACTTCAGCATTAAAATTACCCTTAATTTGTTAATGCTCTATCACTTCACACCACACAAGAAACACAAGGCATGCTCCTGCACCCATCTTCACACAGCCAAAACTAACGAGTCTCCCTTTCAAACAGATATTTTTAAACTCTACTTGTGATGGAGCACATGAAGGACAGGCAGGTGGGATCGCAGAGAACAGCAAGCCAAGACAGGAGGGGATGGCAGTATAGGAAAGAAGTGTAGAAGAAAGTTCTACAAGTTCCAGCCACATGCTTGGTTCTTCCAGATAAAGTAAGAAAGGCCACAAGAATGGTATTTACCACCTGCTCATCATTTCTCCCTGTCTTGTAGATTATCAACAAGTACAAATCCCTTTGCAAGAGGCAACAATGCTTCCAATCTACAGTTTCTGAAAGAACAAAAACAAGCACAGTGGTAGCTTTCAGGCTGCTCTCATGTGTCTATGGGCCTGAATACTCCTGGGTCTGGTTAGGGACTACTAACCAAGCAGCAAACAATTAACTTAATTTACACTATTTTCTGACTGAGGAAAGGTAGTTGTGTATCTGCCTTTAAAACAATCCATATAATGTATTTGGAAAAAAGAAAAACCCAAAACAAAGCAATGAAACCAAATATTACTATTATAATCTCTGTACGATTGTATGTAATAAATTCTGATTAAAGCCAATTTAATGCATATATGCACCCAAAGACCATCATCTTCATCTTATTCCTGATATGAGGAGCAACCGAAGATCGTACTTGCAAGGGAAGAAGGGTCTGTAATCTTCATGCTTTTTTCTCCTTAATTTCATCCTGGTTAGTAGGTTTATTCAAAGCTCTCCTCACTAGGATCTACCATGGCAACTTTCAGCATCAGTGAAAGTGGTAAATAACTTTCATATTGATGCTAGTTTTTTGCCAATTGCCTCCTTACCATGGGCAGGCCCATAAGAGACAGGACCAGGAGGCAGTTCCAGAGTCACAGAACCCAGGCCTGCACAGCTGCAGACTAGGAGCTCTATGGAGAAAATATCTCTCCTGATCACCTACAAAGGACAAAATTCACTCTCTACACATTTTGCACCTGAATAGTCAATAGCTTTGGTAGTTAGACACAGACCCCTTTGAGCTCTGGGAAAAGCAACCTTGGACTTGGAGACAGCCCAACTCTATTTCCAGTTACCTCTGCCCAGTTCATTTACTTTGAGCTGGACTGGAGCAATTGTAATGTTTGGCTTGTTTCCTCATTGACCACCATGACCCTGACATTGATGAGACAAATGAACTTATTTCCCAAGGAAATAAGCAAGAAAGACAACAGATATAATCTGTAGTAGTACGAATGTCAAAGGCTGTCCCCAAGATATATGGTGACATTTTAAAAGTCTGATTCATCTGGATCATTTTCTCTAGTTTCTAGACTTGTGAAGGGAAGAGAGGCAGAGAGAAGGAGAGAAAGAAAAGAAACCCTTACCATGATCTTGATTTATAAAATCAGCCAGAACTCTCCACCTTTGCAATCTAGTTGGGGTAGCATTCAGCATCAAGGATGGCTTTTCACATTTGTTACCATTCTGGATTTATCTCTGCAGAGGAAATGAAAATGCAATAATGAGCAACCTACCCCATAGCCTGAGAGCTAATTACGCACCTTTCTTCACCAAGTAAGTGGAAAACACATGAGCTTGTAGGATATCCACGGAGCAATTAAACACACACTTGTCAACATGTCACAAATACTGTGTTTTTACAGTTGAAATGAAAACACAAAATGCCATCTGATTGAACTTCAGAATAATTAGCACATCACAGCACACAGCCACGACAAGTACCTGTCAACAGCTATCAGCATAGCAATGACATTTTCCACTGCGAATAATAATGTCATTTTCCACTTTGGAGTAGTAATGCTATTTTTTGTCTTTTCAAAAAGAACATTGTTTATAACAGATACAAACATATCCTCCATAAAACAAGATTTCATTCTGCAAAGTTAACACTCAAACAGAATTATTTCCCAGCCAAGTTGTAATTCCACATGCAAAAGCCAACAAAACTCTAATTCCATGTCATATCTGGAAGAAAAGGAGGATGCTACCTGCGGGACACTCTCTTTATTAGCCAATGCCTATTTACTCCCAGAACATTTTCTCTGTATGCCAAGCTTCAAGCAATGCTCTGGACTTGTACTAAACTAGTGATTTCTTCCAGGAAACACACCTATAAAAGAAATATCCCAGAGTCATGTACTGTGGGTGGTTTTCAGGCAAGCTAATAATGTCAGCTTTGATGTGCTCCTAGAGTAACTTGTTAAGAGAAAAGTAAGGAGAAATAAAAAAGTTTCTGTAAATTTTTATTAAAGTTTTAAACTGCTCTATGCTCTGTTTTCTGTAAACAAGTTGGCTATTAATAGATGTGATTTGAAATGCAAGTTGAATTGCACAAACTGGCACACTCACCCTTTTTGGGTGGCTGTGTACAATTTTACGCTTGTTGACTATGACTTTAATTAACAAGTCATATGAGCTTAGACTGTTTTATGTCTTTACAGTCCATTAAAAAAAGACTGTTTCTTACTAGCAACAATAGACTAAAATTCCTACAAGGACAAACTTTGAAAGAAAATCTGGAAAAAATCAATATAGTGACAGCCTTGAGTACCCATGGTAGGGCAGGACTGGGCAGGGGTCAGATCCTTTATCTGATGCAGCTAGAGTGAAATCACTGTGTTGATTTGCCTGATGGAGGATGAGGTTTTCCTACTTGCAGCACAGTGCACCGTTCTTCTTCCAGTCTGCCACAGCTCTGAGGGAACACAGCACAGGGAAGCCCCAAGTGGAGACACTGGAGTTGGCTTTGAGAGCCTGAGGCTGGGTGGCAGCATGGAACAGCCACCCTGGCTGAGCCTGCTGCCCAGGCTGAGAAGGAGGGAGGTCATTTAGGGGGAGCATTTAATTTAGAGGGAGTATTTCTGCCTGATGCTCTGTTGTGCATAGTTTTGCCTTACATGAGAGGTAAATCAATTCCTGTATCTATTCCTAACTTGACTTGTCTGCCCACCAGAGTGACAGCTTTTAATGCCAGCTGGAATAAGATTGGTGCCATCACAACAAAAATTCTCAATTTATATTAATAGGATTAAGTAACTGATCCGTGGATATGGCTCATCTCCACTCAAAGCACAGAAAGCCTCCTCCACAGAAATATGTATCTTTATATCACAGTCCAGAGCAGTCAGTTCTGTCAAGGCTTCACGTTCCCTAGAGTGGGATTTGTCTCTTCATGGTTTTAGCCATTAAAAAGGTAGGTTTTTATCTTAAGTTTTAGTGCTTCTGCTAAAACCTATGGAAAAATACCAGTATCTCCAGACAGGAAAACATGTCACGTGTCCTAGGCACTTGCATCTGCAGTTTTCAAATTGTCCATAAATTTGGACTGCTACTGGTATTGTATGCCGAGCCAGCTTGGGTCTTGGCTGACACAGGAATTGTAACAAAAGTAACACAGAAATGTGCATTAGGGATGGCATTTAAATGGATTCAATTTCTGACTCACCTCAGTGTGAGAGAAATCCTCTCCCAACTGCGTAAGTTTTATACCACTGGAGAAAAAAGCAGTTTTGCAGCAGAAAATTCCAGACTCTTGGTATGACATTCTACTAAATCACACATGTTTGTTGATTAGGAATGAGCATGGATCAGGTAGCATCAGATAAAGCTGGTTCTCTGTGCCAAACTTCCACATCATGTAAAATTCAGATAAAATTTTATTTTAAATGTAACAACAAAGACCTTCAAGGGCAAGATACATCTCACTGTCTCTATTCCCCTGAGTACTAATCCACAAATCTCTTCACTTCCACCCACTGCAAGGAAAGGGCCAAATGCTACCAGAAGTCTACATCTGTGGAATTTTAGGCTTGACTGAATATGAGAATATGTGAACATGAGAAGAAGTCACAAGTAAACAAGCTGTTAAAATTTCCGACAACTATCTGCAAATCTGCAATGCCCCCAGAATTTCTATGGTGACTGAGTTGCTGTTGTGATTGCCTGCCCTGCAGCCTGGTGTCCCAGAACAGAGACAGCCAGCCCCATCTGTGAACGCCACCACAATCTCTCTGAAGCTGTGGGATGGGGCCAGCATCTCCTTCATTCCAAGTCAGCGAGAAAACGTGAGTGGTAGGAAGCCAACACTCAAGAATGAGAGCCTCTGCTCTACAATAGATGTGCTGATTACAGATGGGGCCTTAATTGCAAGCAGCAGAGATTTCCTGTTTGGTTTTGATTTTACAGCAGTGCAGATTTAGAGATTCATGCCTTGTGGAGACAAGAAAGTTGCATGGAAGAGTTTTCCAACAAACCAACTACTGAGCCACTGTGCCGTGGTCAGTCATTCTGGCTCTACAGAGCTCACCCACACTATCCTGGAGCTGCAAAGAGTAATAGTGTGCAAGTCAAATAGCTTGCTTGCAAACCACTATGAACTGGAAGACAGCAAACCTTCCTTAAAACTAAAATTAGCTGGGGATCTACTGGAAATTCACCTGCCAAGTTTAAGAAGAAAGTTCCTCTCCACAGGTATTAGGCAGTGAATTTTGCCCTTGCTGGAGGTGAGATGGGCTGAGCTGATATGTTAGATGAGTTCTGTCACCAAAAGGGCTGACCCTACTCTCCTGTCCTCCCATTCCATCGCTTCCTCTACAGCTCATCTGGCTGCTTGGTGAGCCATTTCAGACCTCAGACAATTATCCCAGGGGAGGGGAAAAGAGGGCAGAACACAGCTCCTCATTAATGATTTCTATGTTCTTTTTCTTAACCGATTTAATGTTTTTTTTTTGTTTTGGTGGGTTTATCCTCTTTCAGGAAAGAAGAGGAGAAGGTTTGAAAAGAAAACTCACCAGACTGAAAAATAGATGAATGCAGGGCCAGCTGGGGAGAGCTCCTTTCTCCACAGAACTATGCAGGCAGTGAGCTCAGAAGGTAACTGAGCTTGCAGTCTCCAGTAAAAATCACCCTCCAGAAATAATTATTACAATCCTTCTGTGCCCACAGGGTTTGGTGTCATCAACCAGGGCAGACACAGGGGGGACTCCACAGCAGCTGCACATGAGAGAATTCACACACAGGAGCAGTGTTACAACTCTTGGCTGAATGATCTTAGTCAGGATAATGTCATTTTTACATACCAGAGACATTGATTCAGCCCATGGCACCACTGGAGGAGAACTGAATGCTCTTCAAACAGTGTGAATGCACCTTGCAACATCTGCACAGTACTGGAACCACTCCAAAATGGACACAAAACACCTTCATGTAAACTGCAGGTCTAACCACTTCACTAAAAAATGATTATTTAAAGGTTATATAAGAAAACCCATATTGCATATATAGTGATGTTTCCTGCAGGATTCCTGCCCAAGCTTCCAGCACTTGGGGGTGTAAGGGCATCCTACACCATAAACTAGTCAGATTTTACTAACCCCCACTCTGTATGTATAAAATTAATCTCTTTTTCAACATAGCTGTATTTTTACATTATAACATACCATGACAGTGACTTGCACTTAGTTATGTGTAATGAAGAAAACCTCAGCCTTCCCTGACTGCTTCAGCCATAGCTCTTGCATGGTGAGAAATGGGGAATCCTTGCTCCTTGTTTGCCTTTCCCACAAGTTTTATGATTTTAGGACTGCTAAAAACATGTGCTAGGAGAACTCCACAAGACAAGCCTAAAACAACAAAGAAGTGGTAAAGAAACAAAGGGAGAAGAAAGACAAGCAGATTAAAGCAAAAGTAAATATGTATCAACTCAGAGTGCTGAAGGTCTGCAACATTTAAATATGTGTTGGTACCATGCCTCTTGTTCTAAGGAAAACGGTAGCACCTCACATTTCCTGAGTGCATTGCTTTTCTTCTGTCTAATTTGTAGGAGGCAGCATGTCTAAAACAGAGGCACTGCTTTAAGGTGCTTTACAGAAACTTCCCCACCGGTTTTATTTTCAGGCTGCTTTGATTTCCACCATGACTTTACCTTCAAAGGTACTTCACAGCACACACAGCTGATGGTTCACGTACACATCCCCAGCCTAGTCAGGAGCCTAACTCTTGCTTTGACACACAGTTTTAATTTTTTATCTTCCTAAATTGAAAGGCACACATGCACACACCCTGAGATAGTTCCCATCAAGTGTCCCAGCCTAACGACTGTGCTTTAATTGGCCCCCGGCATTAAAAAGAGCCCAAGAGCTGTCTGAGCACTGAGCTGTGGCTCCCAAACATTTTCCTTTGTTTTCTTTCAATGTTGTTCCTCAGATAGAGAAATAAACATAGGCTGATAGCCATCTGTCAGACTCGTTAAAATAATACATTTTAAGGGGTTAGCAGCATCTCTGCTTCACTTCCTCTCCCAGCCCTGCAGTAAGAGCTGCTCTGAGTGCTGATGAGGGGAGGTGATCTGCAGAAGTAGCCCTGACATGCTGCCTTCATCTGTCCCAGGGCTGGGACAGGTTCTGCCCATCAAATGTCCTCCAGAAATAACTCAGAAGTCCTCAGGGAGCTACCACCTCAGATATGGGCACCTTTCTACCTTTCCTAGATTGTAGCTGACCCTGCTCCAAGAAATCACTGCTCCAAAAACCAAATGCTTGCACAATTAGGATTATCTGTCCAACTACCAAAAAGAGACCTGGAGGACATAAGCTTTAAACGTGCAATAAGCAGCACTTTTGCCATGCCATGTTGGAGTGACCAATACAAGTTTAACAGTTTAATGAGAGCAGAAGCCATTGATTTAGTGTGGTTATTTTTAGCAGCTGTAGAGCTACGGAGCTATGGTGCCTGCAGAGCCAAGAAAAACATAAATAAGTGTGGTGTGGTCTCTCCTCCCTTGCACTGCCACCGTGGTGCTGACCTGCCATGCCCTCTGCCACACATGGCTCCATTGTGGCACCTCCACACCCCACAGGAAGTTAAAACAAGTCATGAGCTTCTATTTTCAGGCACGCTGCTCCTGGGTCCACCAAGCACCTCATGTCATGCAGTTTCTCTCTCTGTATCTTCCTTCCTTCCATGATGAAGCAACCCCAAAGTGTCACCCAAGGGAAAACTCATCTGCAGAGACCTTGAGTTGCCCCATCCCACAATCCATGTATACATATTTGTGTATAGATATAGATACATGTAATGGTGCAGAAGTTCCAGAGTGGGAAAAGTTACTCTGTGTCAAACCCCAAAAGCAAGTCACCACTTCTGCCTACCTCACATCACACAGCATGGCATAGCACACTGCTCATCGTGGGTGGTCAATTTACACTGACATTAAAAGGGAAAGCAGATCTTCAGGCTAAATGTGTTACCATTTATTTTTGAAAGCAAGCGAAAAAGGCAGAGCTCAATTTACTCTGTGCCTAACCTAGGGTAAAACCTGTTGTCAAGGAAAGAATTGCTTCATGAGACAAGTATATACAGAGGAAGGAAGGATCTGGGGTTAAGCTTCAAATTTGTCCCTACTGTGCCTAAGTCAGCTTCTAAAGAAGGGGATGGATACTTCTTTGAGCTCATGATGGCCAGCTACGGCAGGGAGTGGGCTCAATCAAGGGCTCTGGCCACAGCATGGCCTCTCTGAGAGAAAAGCATCCCTTGTTGGCACCTGATGGTCAACCAGTGTGATGGGGCAGGTCAGGTGGTGCTCGGCAAGGTCAGTCACAGAGGTTTGCTGAGGGAAAGGAAAGCCTTCCCTCTCTGTCCCAATATACACCCCACTTTGTGTCAGCTTATTTCACAATTTTAAGATGCAAAAATGCTGTGGGAGAACTCCCTCAGACAAGTCTGTAACTAAGATTTCTAGCTTCTAGAAAAGAGACAGAAAAATGACAATTGAATGAAAAAGAAATCGTATGTGTAAAGTCAAATTCCGCACAAAAGAACATAGGTCAGGAGCATTTGGCAAACAAAAGGAATGCAAACATATTGAGACCTGCAGGCTCTGAATCCCACAAACCCTGCAGGACAGGCACAGCGGAATGGCAGCCCTTCACTGTAGAGGCCCTCCTGCATTTCCCAAGCTCCATGGATTCTTGGGAGCACTCTCAGACCCGTCTCCCATGCCCCCCAGTACCCATTAGAGCACGACCTGCACTGTGCCTTTGCCTTTCCACACTGACAACCCTTCCCACCCTCCCTGACGGATGCCAAAGCCCTTGCTTCACTCCCACCTCCCCACCAGCACCCCAAAACCAAAACACCCTGGTGGCACAAATGGTGCCTCCAGGATGGAAATATTTCAGGAGCATTTTGCCATTTTGTGCATGCAGAAGGGAGGCCAGTGGTGCAGCAGATCCCCTGGTGCCTTTTTTCTAGGTTTTGTTTTTGTTTTTCCAGATTTAATTTCTCTCTGGATGCCGAACTGGCCTTGGCAAGAACAGTCTGACACCATCCCACATTGAGGACAACTGAGCAATCAGAAAAGCCATCCATGAAAGAGAAAGGGCTTCTCTCTGCAGCGCTGACATTCACCACAGACTTTAGTACCCTATTTTGACCAGAAAGGTGTCTATCAAGGCTTGTGTAAAAGACTCAGCCATCTGGCTCCTTCTGGCACAGCTAGAGAGAGGATCAGTCACAGGCTTTATGAGTGCAAGGTCATCCCACACGGCACAGCAAGACACCTCCCCGATCACGAAACCTGCAGCACCCACGGCATCCCCAGGAAATCCACCTTGTGTGACACGAGTCCTGCCCATCCTATGGCTCTGCACCAAAGGAGCCTCCTGCACTGGGGCTCTGGGCAGGCAGCAGGGCTTGAACGAGGGAAGGAGGGATACAAGTTGGAATACCAGACTCATAGGAAAGTTAGGATTGCTCAGACAACTCACAGCAAGGGGAGAGGGGTAAAAGGGGGATGAAACCTGGGTCAGGGGAGCTTAAAAAAAAGGAAAAAAAAAGAAAAAATTATAGATGTCAGTGAAACTCTATTATTCCCCGTCAACATCTGTATCTGTAGTATCTTAGGATGATTCTCACACTCATGTAAGAGCATCAAAAAATGTTAATAACAAATAAATACGAGCAGAAGATAAATACTGATTATCTTATTAAATTTTCTAGTATGTACTTCCAAAGCATACTTTACCCAAAGTGTGCTTAATTTGATAAAAACATTGAATACTTAGCTTTGGAATTTAATAAATCCTGATGTGATAATATATTATATATCTCTACCATCCTGCATAGATGACATAAATACACACCTGAAAATATCTTCCTTATAGAGAATTAATAGAAAAAGTCCTACCAAAAAAAGTCTCACAATTTAAAATTCAAAGTAAAAATAGAAGTAATTAAACCAAACATCTATGGAATTGTAAGCAACCAGTGTATAAACATGCATCATTAATGATGACATGACCCACAAGAATAGATAAATGTAGGTCCAGCTTTGCAAAGCCAAGCTCATACATGTCTTTATTCCCTCCAGGAAATAAAGGACCCTGATCTCCAGGACCTCACTTTTTTACACACCTGCTTGAAAATGCTGCTATCCATGTGCTTAAATATGAGCAGCTACACTGCCCAACAGCTCAGGAACCTGCACTCCTGGGTTTTCAGAAGTTACATGGACGGCAGCTGAATGAAAAAGTGAAAGATTTGTTTCCTGATTATCTTTTATTTTTAAGTACGTCCTTTTCAAATGTTTAACATGGAAAACAAATGCACATGAAACAGCCTCAAACCCTGTTTTTCAGAGGAGTATCTACCTTCAAAATCCAAGAGAAAGGCAAATCAAGCTGGGTTTACCATGGTGCCCTCTTCTGGCCCTTGAAAAAACAGTCTCCTCGTTGTCACCTGGTGTCTGCTCGGAAGAGGCATCAAAAGGAGCATCTGCTTGTGCAAATCGATTTATTTATTAAACTGGCCAGAAAAATACCATCACAGACCATTCTAGATACCATACAAAACACATTTAAAAATCCCACAGTTAGTTCTGGGTTTATAAAAATAACTTACAACACTATTTTAGAAATCTCAGTAGCAATACAAGGATTTGTTACCAGGTAGGAATTTAGGTGTAAGGCATTCTGCCCACAGGGCTGGAAAACTCACCCCCGTTCACATTGCACTACTGAGCTCCCAAGAACCATTTAAAAAAAGTAATCTGAACCTTTCTGCTAAAATAGAGGGGAAAAAACAGATCAAAAAGCACATTCATTTCCACTACAAAGAGGCATTTTTGCCATTTCTTGACAAGTATGTATGCAGCTTATCCAACACAGGAGGGATATTCAAGAATCTGGTATTTTCCATGGAAACCTCTGTTTTAAAAGTATTGTTTTCTTAATTAAATATAAAACATAGCACACATGGAACTAAATACAACTTTTAGGCCCTATCTACACAACAGATTTTTCACTACTGGTTTTTGGAGTTTGGTTGGAGGGGTTGTTTTTTGGTTGTTTTGGGGGGAGTGTTGTTTGGTTGGGTATTTTTTTGATTCTATGGGCTCACTAATCTCAGGGAAATCTCAATATTTTTGTGTTCAAAGTGGCCAGTTTAGACCTGAAACAGTGCATCTTACGACAGCTCAGAAAGAAAGAAATTTACTCAAATTTAATGAAGATGCACAGAGTTCTTGGAAGTATAATTCATTCAACATTTCTGTCAGCTCTGAACTGGATTCATTATAATCACATAGGCCTCAAGAAGAGCTGAGATCATCACATCTGCATTATATGCATGATTGTTTCCTCCAGCGAAGAAACACAAAAATTTTCTGTATCAAAAGGCCTTGATAAATTATTTTCCTTTCTCACTGAGAAGAATGTTTTCACAAACAGGGCTCTCTAAATAAAAAGTCACAACAGAGTCAGTTTGGAAGGCAAGAAATATGTTATTTTAGGTGGTACTAAACTTTCTTCCAAGGCTACTTTCTTCCTCATGATCAACCATGTAGAACTTCCCCTCCACAGGCATGTGAGCTGGTAAGGTGCATGCTCATGAGGAGACCTTGTATTTGCTGTGTCATGACCCAGAACACAGGAGCTATTTCATCAATTACCTGAACTTGTGGGGATTTTTCTGAGTTGGGAAGTTCTTTGTTCTGGAAAGAGCTAGAAAGGAATGTTCAGGAAAGAAACGAGAGAGGAATAAAGCCAAACAAAAACAGTTGTTGTCCAGCTGTGCTAGCAGTTCTTCCATCACTGCCCACCAGACAATGCAGGCTTCAGGCTATGACTTCATGACAGCATTCATTAAATGCCCTGCTAACCACCAACTCGACAGTGAAGATTCCCATTGCATTGCTAATTGCCAGCCAATCACACAAGTGACCAACTCCCACAGAGCTCTTCTCCTTAGGATGATGGAATGTCCAGATTAAGCTCTACCCATCTCTGCAGGTGTCCAAGGGTGACTTCTCCCACAACCTTCGTTCTGAATTGCAGGAGTCAGACAGTGTGACCAAAGCCAGTCTCTGGCAATAGCAAGAATGGGGCTCTTTAACCTCAGCATCCACTCACAGTGGTGTTTTCACCAGAACGCTTGGTCACGGACAGGCTGGTGAATACCTTGAGAGAAAGAAAAAAGAAGACTCTTAGTATGGCTAAACTTTTTTTTTTTTTCCTGGAAGATTATTGTGCATGATGCTCGAAACAGTAGCCATTTCTTAAAGTACGAAAATAATGAAAATCATACTTTTCAAATCCTTGCCATTAAACAGCACACACAGAGACAAATAACTTTTGTTCTCTTCATTTAGCTTATGTTCTTCCTTTTATAGTGGAAAAGACAGAATTAAGGAAGTCACATGGCTTTATACCACCTCTTGTCTTAATGCTCCTAAATTTTTACAGTGGGAACAAGCTCAGCAATAATAAACTCCAGTACACCTAATGAATAAGTGTCTTTATGGCTCAAATAAAACTTCTTTGTTTGGAAAAATGAAGTTAACTTAAGGCCTGGGGATTTGGAGAGAATTTTGCCTTTGTGTCTTTCTAGACATTATGGAAATGTGGAAGTGATTGCTGGTGAAGGTATTATGCCTGGGATCTGTGTCCTCTTGACAATAGCTATGAAAACGCTGAGTAAAACTAGTTTGAAAAATTCCAATCTTTACTGCTTTCAAGTCACATTAAAATGAAGAACATATTCAAAAATAATTATTGCAAAATTAACAGATATTAAAATTTCGGAAGAAAAATTCTACAACAACTCTTTTAATACTGGTACTTGACTATGCAAATAATTGCACGGTTTTGCATACATATACTATAGAAAGGGAAAAAGGAAATCAAAACCACTGCTATCTAAATGCTTCAAAGTTGCAATAATTAGTTATCATCAAAGCCATCTCTCAGGAAGAATAAACCTAGCATAGAAAAAAGTACATACACATTTCAGCTGTGCAAATAACACTGAAGTATCTAAAGATAATGGGGATCAGAAAGACCTATATTTCTCTAAGTAGAAGCTTTGCTGCATTAAGGCTGCTAGCAGCTCTTCAGAGAACAACATCAATAAATGATAAACCCCTTCCACTTTCTATAAGCATGTAAAGCATTATACACAAATCAGGAAGACAAATGCATGTCTAAAATATATGGCAGAAGAACAGTGACTTATTTAAAATATAGTGGATGTCTTGAGAGAGGGGTTTGAAGTCTTTATTTCTGATCCACAGCCTGACAACATATGGGAGCCTTCATTTATTGTTATTTCACTTCAAAAGACCAAGATTAAAAAGCACAAAATTTATCTGCTTTCCTCCTGGCCAGACTGCAAGCTCCAGGTGTGGGAGGCGACCACACTGCTCCCTAGTAAGCCAGCTGGAGTCATTTGATAATTGTTGGAAATGTGAATTTTTTTGACAGAATTTGTTCGTTATTTAAGTGAAGACCAAACCCTAGATCCAATGGCTGGAAAGCCATCATTAGCTACCTGGAAGAATCCCCCCCAGCTTTCAGAAGACAATTTCTCTTCATCACAGATGCTCAGCTGTAGCCCCCTGAATTTCAGGTGGCACACTGCAGTCGAGGCTGTTGAGATGTAAGTCTCTGTAAGGCTGAGGTCCTACCAGCTCTATGCTTGCAGTTATTTGGGCTAATTTACCTTGCAAGAAATTCCATTCTGAGCTCATGTTTTCTGCAGAATAAAATGCTGCTCTAAGAACAGAAATGAAATCTGGCTCTAATTTTTAAGCAGTGAGAATAAGACCCTCAGTCTTAAGGTTTTCTTCAAGTGGAATAAAACCATATTTCACAGCCAACTTAGCAATTAATTAGTACTAGTGCCAGCGAAGATGTCAGCATTTGACCCTGTAACACTGTTCCTTCCCTGTTCAAACCAGACTTCATTTTCCTTAACTTTTAAAGGGATGTAACAAAAATAGTAGTGATATTATCCATCATTCTATTCATCCAATATGCTCGTTCCTCACTAATTCCAGTTTTCAAGCATTTTTCTAATCAAAGAGTGCCATCTTGCACTTTGATTTTTGTTTATTGCTCATGAGATTAAATTAAGTAAAAGCATAAAAAATCCTTTTGAAGACTGTCACTAAAAATGATCGCTGTTCCCTGGAGCTTTTAAATAGCGTATTTCTCCTGAGCCAATTTCTTCCTCCCCCACTCCAACAAATATGATTATCTGAAATTACCTCCCTGAATTATGTCTAATCATCATTCTATTCAGTTTCAATTTTAGCAGCTCAGATGTCCAGAATAAATTATGACTCCCATCCTCTGTTCACACTGCATATGCTAATACCCCACTTGAGCTCACAGGTCTGAATGCCTCCCTCAGAGATCCCCCTCCACAGGGCCCCTGGTAAGGTAAGGACTTGCTTCTCCTCTTCAAGGACCTCCAAGAATGCCATTAGATGCTACTACAAAGAACAGAATCTATATTGTGGATGCCATGAAGATGATTCAGATTGCTAGCAGTCCATTCCATTAATGGAGTTCTTATTACATTGCTTTTTTACTAAACCACCTTGAAGACAGGAAACAAGAGAGGTGAATGTCACTTCTGCAGAGCAGCATCCTGTGCACCCTTGCAATGCTTTATATCTAACACAACCAGGGATTCTGTATGAAGACTTACATAGGTCATAAACAAGCTTTCACGGATCCTCAGCTAATATAAACTGGTCCTAATGCTAAAAAAATCAATCTATTATTAAAATCTCTCATTTACATCTGGGAGGAGTAATGACATCTTTCTCTACACCTGCTAGAGAAAGTTGAGCTCTTCATTAAAGAGGAACAGCAAGATAAAAAAAAAAAAAATATTAGTGTGGCTTGAAGTCCTACAAAACAAAGATCTTTAATAGGAGAGAGTTTGATTGAAAAATGGTCATGTAGCTGGTCCCCTTCCCCAGCACCAGTTTTTAAGCCTATTTCCAGCACACTAATCTAGCTTTGACAACCACTTTAGCAGAAATAGTATTTGAAGCTTTCACAATCTTGAGAGGGAGAAAAATTCTATACTCCCCAGTAGAGAGGGAACTGGATTAAGAGAGACCGTAAACTTTTCACAAATGAACACACTAAAAAAAAAATTAAATACCCCAGACTAAGCCTAAGTGTTAGAATTCTAAATATTAAAACCAGATAATTTCCTGTCCTTTCCTCCCCGCTACTTTCCCACAAATCTGGACCTCTTTAATGGAGCTCTGTTATTCAGATTTCCAACACCTTTCCCCAGAACGCTATGGAAGCTGGGCTATGAGGTGACTTTGTATACAAACCTCTGCACAGACAGGATGAATTCCTATGGTGCTGTCCAGCTGTTCTTTTGTCAACCCACACTTAATAGCAGCTGCAAACCCTTGGGTGACTTCTCCGGCGTTTGGACCAAGGACATGGAAACCAATGACTCTCTCCTAAATGCCAAAGATAATCAAATGCAAGCACAGTTATGAATTCAGGTCTCTTCAGACAACGTGTAAGGTTTTCTTACTCAGAGTATATAATTCAATCCGCTCACAAAAGGTATCATAAATTAATGTAACCACTAAAACGTGAACTATCATTAGCACCAACAGATGGGAGATGGTGTAATTTTGTTCTCTCTCTCTGCAAAGATTCAACTGGGAACTCAGGAGTCAGCTTCCTTACAAAGTTTTGTGCAGGAGTGCATCAAGAGCAAAGAAATTTAACACAAGCCACGGTCTGTGCTCAATTATGTGTATCTGAATCACAAACAAGGATATAAATTGTATTCAGGTGAGTTATTCCACTCATTCCAACAGATCTCTTGCCTAAATAAAGGTGAGCACCTAAAACCTGCACGAAGGTGTTCAGTACAAGGGCCTGTGGTAGGTGGCCACATGGTCTGTATCTGTTGAAGAATTTTCAGTTTGATAGTTGCTCACAGAAAAGACCACAAGCTGAAGTTGTGGCCAGCCAGACATGGCAAGAAGTGTATTTTAACTAAACTGCCAACGACTCTTGTGTTGGCTTTCATTGGGAGAAAGTACATTTAGAGACTGGCAAAAACCCCTTCCAGTTACAAGGAAGGTACTATTCACACTTCTCCTGTTTAATTGCAAAACACATCCCACTGCACACATCCTCAGAAAACACCCAGCAGAACAAGCTGTACTGACCTGACCTGCTTTTCTTAAGGAGAGAAACATGAAAACATAGCACATGTCAACTGCTGTGGGCTTTAGTGGCCTTCAGGGAATTCATCAGATTTTGGTGAGCACAGATGTAGCTCAGCTGAGTATCAAAAGTTATCTGTTTTTCCTGCTAAATATCACATATTTATATAGTGGATACTGCATACACTGAAAGGTTATTATTCTTTCAGTAAGTCTGAGGTCCGAGATTTACCACAGGGTTTATTTAAATAAGAAAAGCTATAATTGGGTAATAACTAAAATGGAATTACCCTTATTTTCCTTTAAAAATACGGACATATGTCAAAATAAAACCATACTAAAGAAACCAAGGTAATGAGAGTATTAAATAGTTAGTGAACTATTTTTTTCCAGGGTAACTTTCCACGCTACTCTAGATGTTTAAACACATTTCAAATTTTCAGGACAGGAAGTGAAAACAAATTAATGAAACACTTTAAATCACTGTTAAACCTTTGCATTTTCTTAAGTAACTTTGGATTAGAATGTAGCCAGAGGTTCTAAATACCTCCCACACTACTGCAAACTCCTCCAGAAAGAGGAGATGGGCAACACTCAACAGGTTTACAAATTTTACAAAATGGTGACATAACGCTTAGAAAAACTGCAGGAGATAAATCTGTATCTAAGAAAAATGAATATAGGTAAAGTAAGTTTTGTGTTTTTCTTCTAGGACAGATAGCTATGCCACCATCTTAAGAGGAATACATTTTAATAGAATATTACTCTTCATAATAATTTATATTATTAAAATCAACTAAATTTTATTAAACAGATGATGATCATCCTGAGATGGGCACAACAATGCTTTCAACCAATTACTAGTTTTGATTTTGCTTCAGCAGGTACTGTACATTTCCACTGCCAGGAAATCTGATCCTAGTCCAAGGATAATCCTGGCATTATCACCCTAAATGGGATTCGTGCAGGCAAGATACATTATCCTGTTAGAACAAGCTCAAGAGTTTTATGAACACATGTGGGTTTGGAGAGGTTACAAGTTGTGATGGTTTCTGAGAGACCTCAGTTTTGGAGAGAAGAATCTCCCAGAAAAGAATGTCCAAGTTTGGGACGGAGAGGATAAACCAGTAAAACTCCTAACCATTTTTACATGTGTTGATTTGTTCACTTCTCAAAGTTAATGAACAGTCTTAAAGATCTCTACTTCTTATTTTACATATATGGAAGAAGCACCATATACAAACAGCAATGGCAGAGTTTTGTATTTTCCTGGGGGTTGGTTTTGTATACATAGAAGTATGTATCACCATAAATATTTATTACATTTCAAAAGGTAGGCAAATTTAAATAAATTTTAATTTGTTAAAAATAACCTATTTATAGCCGTTGTATCATCAACCGTCCCTATGATAAACACATAGATAGTGTTTTCCCTGGAAGGGAAGATGCACTTACATTATCTTGAATATTGCAAATTATTTTTGCATAGCATTTGTTGTTGTCTCTGGACGGCACAGTCCACTCCAGTGGCCAGAAATGACTATGATACACCTGGAAATAAAACACAGGTTAAAAAAAGAGTTGTACCATTTCCAAGCAGAGAGCATGATCTTCCCAAAGCTGCAATAACCTAAGTACATAGCATTTAGAACATCTGAAATCATGATGACACTCTTTTCTCTTAAAGAATGCCAAAGACAGGAGTCCCTACAAAACAAGTGCTAGAGTCATCCAATAACCAAAAAAGGAGAAGCCATAAGAATATTACACTCCCAGGACACAGTTCACCATGCTCTTATTAAATTACAAAATCACAAATGACTCGATAATCTTACTGAGCCTTGCAAAACCAAAAGCCAATAAGGTTTGACACAATAAAGAGGTCAGAATACATTAAATGAGGACTTAGCCAGAACACAAATGCTTCTGGGTGCACATTTAAAAAACTAAAATTCTTTGAAAATCAGAAGGGCATTTTCCAGAACAAAGGGTTCAGTGTTTCATATATAACATCAAGAATTTCACTCAATAACAAAAATTTGACTGGGTATATACAAACCATGTGGGCAGAAAAGCATTTAAGCCTTTGCCCTGTGGACAGGTTAACAGTATTTTACACACTGCCATTTTGAGTTATATTTACTTATTTTTCTCCACAGTCCAATTCAGAAAATGTCAGCTAAGAGGGAGACAAGCTCTCAGCTTCATGAACTACCACTTATCCGCTTATTTCTGCAAATAATGCTCCTCAGGTGATATTTGCAGGACATAAAAGTTCAGTTTATTGTGAGATTTCCTCTCCTCATGCTTTCTGTAATGCGGTCAGTACAGCATTTTGGAGGAACAGCCTCAGGCACTAAGTGCTTATATTTGTCTAATTTCACTCCTGACCAGCAATCCCAGGGAATGAAAAGGGATTACTCACGTGAGTAAAATGAAGCACATACCTCTTTGTACAGTCAAAGTAAACAAGAAAAATGAGCACAACATGCGGCTTTATAAAGTAAAAATCACTATGGCAAGGAATTTGACATGCTGTAGGTACAAAAGTTTCACTTTGACATTAAAACCAGTGTATTGCTTCCAGCACATACCCAGCTTAAATTTATCCTGAAGTATTTGCAGACACAAAGAAACCCTTTTTCTCTTTTTTTTTTTTTTAACCAAATATTCCACCTTTAAGCCCCTGTTTGCCAAAAATAGAACATATCTGCAATTAGAGCTATTGGAATTGAGGATTATTTTTATAACATGTCTAAGAACAGCCCAGGAAGACAAGAAATGTACCTAGTCACCTCCTGCCCTTACATCAGAGCACAAAATTGTTGTAATTGACTCTTAACATTATTTTAAATTACAAATTGGAAAACTAAAACCCAGATGAAATTAAGGCATTTACCTCAATGTTTTCCTCCCCAAATTTCTCCACTGCGGTCTCTTCAGAGTACCCACAGGCTCCATACTCCAAAGGAGTAAATACAGTAGTTGGAACATTCACATAGTCACACTGTATGGCATTCAAAATAAAACAAAACACCCACACAACATCAGTAATAAAACCAGCATACAGCAGTCTGAAACACAGGAAGAAAAGCTCAATAATTCACAATTCTGAAAGGTCTTTTGTTTTTTTTTAAATTGTCTTAAATTAAGGTACAATTTTGTGTTTGTCCATTCCAGAGGTGTTAATTGAGCAAGAACAAAAAATTTAAAGCCACGCTAACATTAGTATGCACAGATTAAATGGAAAAGGAAATTCAGTGCCCCATTTTAAAAATGCACTGGATCAGAGGTCAAACTGGAGATAAAAAGTAGCCTGTTCAACCAATTCTACAAAGCATTCTATTTTCAGCAGGGGATGCTGCAAAGGCACCGCTACCATTCAAAACTCATTTCTCATCAGCTGTGGCCTAGGTGATGCCACAGAACCAAAGACATGAAGTACAGCCCTTTGTGGGGACAGGGAAAACGTGGCACTTCTCCCAGTTTTGTATCATCACCAAACTTTCTGAGGGTGCACTTGTTCGCAGCATCCAGATCCATTAATACAGATGTTAAACAGCACTGGGCCTGTGTCCAGCCCTGTGGCACACCACCAGGGACTGGCCTTCAGCTGGTCTGGGGAATGCTGGGCACAGCCCTTTAAGCTCATCTGCTCAGCTGGTTTTCCACCCACCTCACTGCCCACTTACCCATGCTGCAGTGCATCCATTCGGCACGACAATGTCATGAGAGACAGCGTCAAAAGCCTTTATTAGACTCAAAATAAACAAACATCCACTGCTCTTCCCATGTCCACCAAATGAGTCATTCTGCCAGCAGACTAGCAGGCTGGTCAGCTCTATTTCATTTCTAGCAATTTTATTTTCTACATATTTCAACTCTAATTAATTTTCTTTGTGACTGGGAATCAACTAAAACAACTAAGACAACTAAGAGTACTATTCTTGCCCCACCTATCCATAACACCTCATTACACTTTAATCACCTTTTCCAGATTTGTTACAAAGGAAATGTAAGCCACATTCCCATTTAAGTAGTTACTCATTTCTTGGATTCATTGAATAAGAATGCTTCCTTTGGCAGCATAAGGGTTTTTGTACCTTGAGAGACTTATCTGGCATAAAATGTAAATTAAGACATATCCATAACATTGCAGCAATAGAAAAAATCTGGCTTCTGCTACAGTTTCTTAAACCTTGCCTGGCTAATTCAATGACATTATGCACACTGATTCAGGGTTCTGTTACTGTAATACCTGCCAACATAAAATAAACAACTCAATCAAGCCCTAAATCTGGCTGATAATTAAACTTGCTATGAATATGGCACACTCTGAAAAAGGAAAACCTTTCTGGTCATGCCATATGCTTATGAAGGTGAGACAAGCACCCATATCAGTATAATAGCTCTTTAAAGGCACTCTCCTTTCCTCCTGGTTTAAACATAAGCTATAAATGAGTACCCACGTTATTCCCATTTGAACAACCATAACCTGGCTGAAACCCAGAGCTGGCCTAGTACGAAGCATAAACACTGAACCCATTAATTCAACCACTAGAGTATAAATATGTGCTGAGTTACTGGTACATCTGGCCTTCCACTGTGTCCATATTCAACTACAATTAGGACTGTGTATTACATTGAAAACATACAGATGAGAAGTGAAAAAAATTAGTGAAAATAACCGTGGGAATTAAGAACATCGCAAACTCCTATTACACTCTATTTAGAGACTAGATAGGTTCAGTAAACTGCCTTTGAATTGGTGTTAAAGCACTTAACAGGATGGGAAAGACTGCTGACTTTTAGGGAAGGCAGTAGAATTATAAACAAGTTAAATGATCTCTGGTAATTTCATTATCATTATACTCTGAGAGGAAACTAAACCCTCTTAATAGGAAAAAGAAGAGCCTACTGCTTAATCCATAAGGTATTAATTTCATCCTACACAATTAGCAGAACACATCTGCAATAATATCTTTGCCAGGGGAAAATGAAAATGATCATCAAAGCTAATCCTTAAAATTCTACTGGGTTTTCCATAAACAAGCAGACTTGCACTCTGCACTTGGAAGTAGAGCACTGACAGTCCTTTATGTCAACTGATTCCTTACCTTAGTGGTTGCCCCAGCATAAAGCCTCCGAACCAACAACTTTCCTGCCTGGATTGCCACTGGTGTGAGCTCCAGCTTGCCCTGCAGTATATCTCCAATAGCATAGATATGTGGCACGTTTGTCTGCTCCTCATCATTGACAGGAATTTTTCCCGTTCTGCAATTGGAATTAACAAGAAAAAAACAGATGAGTGTTCTGCTATGAAGGCTGGAGATGTAAATAACCTTGCAGGAGTTAGGCCCCTTAGCTTTAAGAGAAAGACTTGTATGTGAAGTATGAGGGAAAGAATTCGTATTCATAATCTTACAGTCTTGGGAGGGAATAAAAAGTTGGGGTAAAAAAAAAGGGCAAATTGGACCAAAACTACAGGAATTCACACACTGGATAAGGAGGCTGCACAAGAAGCTGCGATTCATTTCCTGAATCACTGAGGTGAAGCATTGAAACCTCTTCCTGAAACACCCTCTGCCACCAGCTGAGCTGTGTACTTTCAGGAATGACAGGAAGAGACATTCTCCCACTCCACTTCTAAGACAAAACAATTTTTCCACTACTGAAATTTCAGTCCAATAGCTGAAGCTGTTTATAGAAACTTATCCCTCAGGCTCCTACATAGAGACAAGTCAAGCTGTTACACACCCTACCTAAGGGATAGCCAGCAAGTTTTTTAGCTGTAAGTGCACTGAACTAATGGAAGTTTTCAATTATTAATATTTCCTACTTCATCAATAAATGACATAGTTCAGTAATCACCACAGGAAATGCACGTAACAGGGAAACCTAATCAGATAGACACAGAAACAGTCACACAGTTACTTGAGAGACCAGTGGCAATTCCCATATTAAAAATCCAACTTCCTCAATTTTGCACTTGTTAACAATTATAGAGTTTGTGCTGATAACTTTCATGAAGCTAGTTCATTCTATGAAGCTAGTAAGAGATGTCCTGAAAATATCAGAAAGATGTGCACTGTTCTACAAGCCAATATGGGTCTGCCAATTATGAGTGGACCAGTATTTCTGCTTATTTGGAACATCACAACTGTTCCCTTTGACAACATCAGTTACTTCATTCATGTATAAAAACTCTGCACTGGTCAAGTTCATGTCTTTTCTCCAAAGTGAAGACCTGTGAGGATCCACACGCCTGCAAGATGTTTTTGTTACCAATATAGAAAATGTTACTGATAGCTCCACTCCCTGGTGCAACAACCTCACTACATTAAACACCAAATACTCTTCTACAGGAGACACAGATTGTTCCCAAGAATTGCTTATAGGCAAGAAACAAACCTCTCCAAAACCTAAAACACATCAAGAACTTTGCCCGTGAGTTTAAGGAATGCTACTTGAACCTTACCTTTCAAAATAACATATAGTAGTAGCATTTATATTAAAATATAAACAAAACTCACTGCTCTAAAAGCCTGTATGAACAAATAGATTTGTGCTCCAAGAGGCAATAAAAACGAGGAGAAAAGAAAAAGAGAGTACAAGGAACAACTGACAGATCCTAGAAAACCCTGTAACTGGAAGAAGCTAAGACAGATCTGTGAACCTAGACAGGATCTTTTTCTCCCAGGAATTAGAAATTGACATTTCAGCAACAAAAACAAAAACATAGCAGTACTATGGGAGAAAATGCTATCTGTTACACAGTCACCCATCCAAGTGTATACAAACAGGGGACAAATTCTTCCTCAAAGCTTCTGGATGTCTCTGCACCACTACCACTGTAACAGTACATGACACAAGCTCAGCAGTGAGTGGTACACAGACATCTGTCCTTACTTTTCATTGATAGTCACTCCGACTTTGTCCAAACCAATTTTTCTTGTGCATGGATCTCGTCCGATTGCCAGCAACACCTGCAAAACAGCAATGCACATTACTGATTTTTAAAAACTCAAAAATGCATTTTCCTTTGGCTATTATCTTAAATATATACTAGAGATTAGTATCTAAGGCTTGGTCACAGTAAGGTGAGTATGTTTGTTACCCATTGTAGATTCATAGAGCTCAAGACAAACCATGACCATGGCTTAACACCTACCACCATGACCTAACAATACTAGGTTTTAATGCTAAGATTAAACATAGTCAAATAGCTTTCCTTAGAAAGACACCTCAAGAATATTCTAAACAAATCAATTAGGGATAAATTCTTTATTTCCATGCAGTTTTATACCAAAGTGTTATCCCATATCCTTACCAGAGCACATGACCTCGAAATGCTCCATAAGGAAAGGGCTCTTTAGGAAATAAACTCTGCTGCTTAAAGGTGATGGAAACATCAAATAAAAATACCATAAAATAGTATATAGTTTGATCTGAAAATATAATTTACTTACATAGGCTCTCAGCCAAGTCACTGTCAAAGAATAATTTTTTTAATACTATTTGTTTGAACATTTATTCAGACCAGCCAAATTCTTACCCATCCTATCAAATCTGCTATCTTAGCAAATCAAGTTTCAACTGTTGCTATCACAAGAAAATTTCCTACATGCTTTGTAGTCTTGAACAACTGCCCAGATAACTATATAATGCTTCTCATACGACAACTAAGAACTGTCCTGAAGGAATCCCAAGATCTCCTTCAAGACTTACAGTTGATCAAACACACCCAATCTTCAGAGCTGAAGGTCTTAAAATGCAGCACACACAGGTCACAGCTTCTGTGAGGAGTGACTGCATTTCAGTGAAAGATGTACCAACAGGAAACCAGAAGTTTCCTTAATGAAGGGATGGTATTGATTTCCTTGCTAAAAAGCTTTCACTATTATGGACTAGAAAAAGCCCAGTATTACAACCCTGGGCAACAGCCCTGCTGCCATTGTTAAACTTTCTCACACTATTGGCTCCCAAATGCATTGAGGTGAGTCCTTGTTAGGGGATGACTGAAGCATTGAACAGGTCACTGGCACACAGTATTTGCAGTCTGAAGTCCCAGGCTGGCAAAGGCCTGTCTTTATGCATTCTGTGTAGTTCCAAACACTCTAGTCGCAACTTTTTTTTGTCCTTTCAGCATGTAGGGCTATGAAAATGAGTGGGGTGAAGTGTGATGGAAACAGTCAATCAAACACACAATACCACACCTGCACACTGCAATTTTTCTGTGTTAAGTGTGTAATGAAGTTTTTTGACTGACTTGCCACAGGGCATTAGTTGTTTTTGTGAGGATGTGTCAACAACAGGTCTTGAGATGACATGTCACCCATCTGTTTAACTCCTGCACAGGCCGTTTTGTGCTAAGTACAAAACATGCCTTAATTACTATTGAAATATTACTAATGAAACCTATTATAAATTATTACTTGTCATTTATTACAAATATACCACTAGAAAAAAATCCTGCAACTGATTCCACATGACCAAGCTCATCTACACACCTAAGCTAAGAAACTGGTTTCAAAAGCATGCAAACTGATTTGACAAGGCAAAATAACCATGGCAAAATAAAAAATTATTTTTTCCACATAAATTACCTGCTGATTGTTTGCAATGAGCATATTGTAATGACTAAAATAATTTTTAAAAATCTAAAGTGTGGTTAAAAACACCCCACAAAATCTCAGCATTAAATGGAAGGCTATTTCACATTCTTCATGCATATAGACAGGACTCACAGTATTGTATTCCCCTTCAATTATTTGGTCCCCCGTCGTGGACTTGGCTGTAACTTTCAATATTCCAGGAGTTCCTTCCTCAACCTGCTCAACCTACAACATTTTGGGGGTTGGATGGGGTAAAAAAGAAAAGAAAAGTTTAGTTTCAAATAAAAATATACAAATGTCTATTTTTCCCACCACATATCACTGAGAGAGTTTTAACCATGACCTAAAAGGAAGCACTTACTCTAAAGATTCTTTACATTTCTACTTGCATATTTTAATGTGTTGTTTTATGTCCCTGCGTTTATTCTTACGACCAACACAGCAAAATCTCATTTCTGTTTATAAAAGTGGACTGATGGTTAAGTTCTTGTCCAAGCCCACCACATGACCTGCTGTATTCACTGGGGACAGAGGAGGGGAGTAGGAAGGAAACTCTTACAAGGCCTGGAAACACCATCAGACATTTTCTCCACCCGCTGCTATCATTCCCTCCACCCAAAAGGAAGCCACTGTCATAGAGAGCCTTCAGCAGTACATGCAAGAGACATGGAAGTGTGCAACACTTAACAAAATTCTGGGAAATTTTGGTGTTCTTCCTACAGGTACTTTTCAACAACACCCTGGTTCCTACTTCATGTTTCGTATTTAGAGGCAGAAAAAGCAGTTTCTGATGAAGTTTTTAATCCTGTCCTTTTTTCTCTTTAGTTTAAAAGAACCAACTGTGCTATCCTACCAACCTTAAAGGATCACTGTGCTAAATTGCTCCTGTTCAAAGGCAGAATTATTTGTAATAATTCATCTTCTGCCTTCAAACATCCCAAAGAAGGGTTTTAATAAGCACAACATCCATAACTTCAAACACAATGTTTGAAAGAGATGAGAAAACCTGCTAAAAACCTACCCAGCAACTTAAATTGAAGAATATTCTCAACCAGAAACAGGGCCAAATATTTTATTCCCATTGAAGTCAAAGGCATATAGTGAAGGGACAGGGCAAAATACACAGAAGTGCATTTGTGACTGTGGTGATGGACTGCTCGTCACAGGGGGCATCTGGAAGAGCCTGCTTGCCATTTAGCTGTAACCATCTGCTTGTAAAAACAGCTTCCTTCTTTCTCAACCCCATTAGAGCTTACAAAAAGCTATGTCTGAAACAAAAGATAGATAATCATCCCTACTTTTTCTACAGCATGGGATTTATGCAATGAAAACATGCATAAAAACTAATTTCCTTGAAACATCCATTCTGACTTCTCACAGCAACTCTTGTTCTGTGAGAGAGGCTCAGACCCACAGTGGGAACTGGCAAGAGCATTTTTAAAGCTGCTCTTGATACTGCTTAGAGTGGAAATGAACAGTCTTCACTGAATTTAATGTTTCAATGCCCAAAGTGTTAAACTCGGGAGCGTGCTGGTTTAACACCAAACTGAAATTGCTTAATACATGATTTGCTATTTCAAAATGATTAAGCACTATTGAGAAAAAATGTAAAGAAAAATACTGCTAGCACCCTCTGAGGTCTTTGATAGGGCAATTTTGCATTAGAAAAGCTCCAAACTTCTAATCTGGTTTAAATTCAGCATGAATTTACCTATACATGTGCCTATACATGTGTGTAACTAGCTACATGAGCACTCTTATTGAATTCAACAAAAATTGAGCAAGTATTTAACAAAACTTGAACAAGTTTTTAAGGACTCAGCCAAGTAAAGGATACAGATGGATACTTCTAAAGCCCTTTTACTTTTCTGGATAGTCCACTAATCCTTGGTATATAAACAGTATTTGCTGGCTGAGAATTTGAAAACTAGCAATGAAAAATGGGACTATTTGTGATGCACTGGACCCTGATCTTACAGGAAGTTATGTACCTGCCTAATTATGGGCCTGAAAGAAGTTTCACAGATTTCAGGACAACTGCTGAATTTACGTATATTCAACATTCGCAGAATCAGGATGAACAGGTGTAACATTTTCAATGCAACATATACTAACCCAACTAATTCTGATAAAACAATGAAGTTTTGTAATCTTACAGAATTTTAATACTAAGATTAAATTATACCTTTCAAATAATCAAGTTTCATTCGAGTTAGTTTAAAACAAAAATTAATCCCTTCTATATCACAGCAGATACTGCAATGCAAGTTCAACTTTTGTATAATTAACGTAATTTATATTTTAAAAGATTATGATAGGTATATCCCAATCAGTTGTAGTCACTTTGAGCCTACCTTGATTGGCACAAACTCCCTAATAAAGTTGACTCCATGCTCTTTCATATATTCACCAATTTTGTTTGCCATGTCCTGGTCAAATCCTCTCAAGAGAATGGATCTCACCATTACAGTGACATCTAATCCAAGGCCTGCAAGAAATCCTGCACATTCCAAGGCAACATAGGAAGCTCCAACCACCAGGGTTTTCCCTGGACAGTAAGGCAGAGAGAAAAGATCATCACTGGAAAGAAAAAAAAGAAGGGAAAGAGGAAAAGAAATTTAGAGGCAGTTAGAAGAATGTATTGTACTTTATATTTATCTCATTTTTTCTGAAAGAACACAACTTTATTCCTTCTCCTCCTCACTAAAAAAACCCTGCTTAATTTTTTGGAAGTTCATCTGGAATACAAGATCAGTACATGACAGATGAAAAAGTTGTATTTAGGAGTATGCATACAAAAAGAATACGGATAATGAAAACTCTGAATCACCACAAAAATGTGGAAGTTTTTTAAACAGAAATGTAGGACAAATTGTTCAAAAAAGGTAGGTGTGTATTTCCCCTCTGAATCTTGCTCTGAATATTTTTCTGCAAATATTAGCTCCTGAGAACTAAAAGAGAAAGGGGCTCAGCTTTAAGATAAAATACCACCATCACTTTGAAGACTTATCCTTTTGCTAAAGCATTATACAAGTACCAGATAAACACAAACAAACCACATTAATGCAAACCACAGTAACAGGCAAAGATAGAAGCACAAAATTATGGAAAACATGCTCCTTTGCCTGATTTTCATTTCTTTCAACTGCTTCATCAAGCTACATCAGTTCTACCACACTTTGGACCCAGTCTATAAAACCAGGGCTTCTCAACAAACCCAGGATTCATGGGGCACCACACTTACTCAGCAGACACATAGAGTTTGGCAACACAATTCTCTGAAGATTTAAATCTAAAATAAGTGTCCCTTTGTCAGGGTGGTCGAATAAAATGTGATGTGCAATGAAAGGCTGTAGCATAGCTCTTATACCCCAAGGAACTCAGTGAGGATTACACAGACAGCCTCAATCTGATAGTCTTTAACTCTGGAATTCCTGACTCCTCCACCTTGAAGCTACTTTAAAGCACCACTTTACAGGCTGTATTATCTGTTATCTTTAATTGCATTACTAGAAGGGAAACATACCACATGGTGTTTTGGTTTCAGAAGGATTAGGCCAGTTATTTATTTCATTGCTATAGGTTTGCTAGCCTGTAATTCCAACCTCTGTTTCTACATCAAGTAACTTAAAAGTTACTCTGATATGAAAACACATTTTATCTTTGTGTAAGAAGCAATTAACCATCCACTCGAAACCAGTTTTCTCGAAAGTTGAATTATCTTCACTGAGTAGCTAGAAAAATAATTGTGCTGGGTTTCAAGACTGCTGCAATGCATCAAGACAGATTTCTACCAACCTCATAACATCAGCAGCTATGCTACTCCCACTTGCCCTGACACCTGAGTACGGAGTTTTCTTTCAAGCACACTGTGCTCCTCAGTATGGGGAAGCATTTACACACAAGAAATGTCTTCTTATTCCTCCCTGTGCTTACCTGCTAATGCAGTATTCCCTGTCTCCAGGTATACCCAGGTAGCGTGGTCGTTCACCAGTAGCAATGATAAATCTCTCGGCCGTGTACAGCTTCTCAATTCCCTTTTTGTTTGTTGCCTGCAGACAAAGTATTAGTGCAAAGTGAGTGTTTTACAGTCCTAACACAAGAAAAATTATTCTATTTAAAAACTTCTATTTTTAATAGAAGTATCCATCTGTATCCTTTACTTGGCTGAGTCCTACAGTACTTTTCAGACAGCACTGTAGGAAGACACAGCAAACAATGGCTAAGGAGTACCTTAATTGTGTGTGGCCCAACAAACTCTCCATATGCATTCTCATAGGTGACCTTCGTGTCTCTCAGGGTAACCCGATAGCCCCAGTTCAGGGAACCAATGTAATTCTGAACAGACTCTGTCATGGTCATCCAGTTGTGTTTGACTGTCAGAAACAAAAGAGGAAGGTTCATCTTTTAGTCCGAGTTTTTCTTTTTCCATAGTGAAACTTGTATTCCCCAGCAGATTCTTCTCATAACCTAGTCTTACTGGGTTTGCCTTATTCTTGTTTCATTTCAGGGTAAGTCTACTGAAATTCAAACAGTTACATCAACACAGACAACATGAGAGGCCAACAGGTATGACTTAAAACATTGAAAATTAGGACTGACTGCATTTTTGACAGGTTTGTATTGACGCAGTGAGCAGGTGACATTGCTCAATAAATGAAGACAATGCATCTCTGAGAAGTGCCTCTGTATGCTCCCCACTACAGTATTACAGCCTAAATAAATCAGAATCCTATAACCATGCATATCAGAGCTAATGAAAATAAAATCTGTCTTCCTACATAGTAGTGACAGACACTTAGGGAAAAGAAATCCTTGCTTGCAACTATAAGGAGTTTCTGTCAGGAAACATTCTGGGGTATTCCCTTAGATATTGTGGTACATTCAGAAATGGAGCAGCACCTTATAGCTTTTATTCACACAACAGTCTCATCAATTACTAATACGATCAGGAGCTAATAATAAACAGATCAAACATGGAGGCAATAAGCCTCATGGCTTTAGACTTGAAAAGAGCTTCAATTGACATGTAATCTCTCCAAAGTTGCCTCACATTGTTGAAGCCAGCACACGCTGCAGTACAACAAGCACCTGATTAGGAGAACCACCTCAGGATTTTCACTGCAAATGACAAAACTGAAAAAAGTGTCTTCCTTTACCTTCTTCTGTAAACTGCCACCCAAATTTGCGTGAATCTTGCAAGGCTTGTCCCAGTAAAGCTGCCTGGTGCATCAATTTTTTAGGTATACAGCCCACATTTACACATGTTCCTCCAAGACCTGAGAGAAAGGAACGGGATGTGGTTTTCACATAAGTGTGGCAGATTTCTAACATGAGAATCAGAGTCTTTGAGTAAAGCTCCTTTATAACAGGATTGCAATGAAGAGAAATTTACCCCATGAGCTTCCCTGAGGTGTAGGTGTGACAAAGTCCAGCACCATCACTTTCTTTTCATATTTGGCAGCCTCCTGCAAAACAAATTAAATAAGACACATATCTAAATATTAGAGGTTAAATTTGGAGTAGATGATAACATCATGCATTGCTGAAAAGCTTCGTGACTTTTAATTTAATAATGAATGATTTGCAAGGGAACAGACAGACAGCCATTAATCTTCTGAATTCATCTGTGCATTCAGTAGGAAAAAGAAGATGAAAGGAAAAAAAAAAGACATTTATCCTGCTACACAACAGTATGGCACCAGCCAATACACAGGACACTCTGTGAGCCCACAGTCCTCTTCACCCTTCCATCCTGTCACTTTGTTCAGACTATTTCCCAACATGCCCATTTACTTTTAACATACTTAACAAATTCCTAATTGATCCAGTTTTCCCTTCAAAGATGGTTTCTCCAACATTTGTTTAAAACCACATCAGACAATGACATAAGCAGTCATATGGCCAAGCATGACAACCTTGATGACTCTATGAGTCTGTATTTCCCCTGAGAAGTTCCATTAGCTAATCTACAAATAATGCCTGATACTGAGAACTATACACTAATTTCATTGCTCCCTTTGTGTTTTTCAAGGTAAAGGCAAAAACTAATACCAGTAATTGCCACCATGGAAAATCACTTAGGGAAGCACTATGTAGCTGAGAAACAGCAATGACAAATTCCTCCCATGAGATGCAGCAAAATAACTTTGCTACTTGCAGTAGCCACAACTATGCTAGCATCATATGATGAGTTCTTAGACATGTAGGTAGTAACAACTATAAGAACAGGATATTACTCTCAGGCCTTGGGTTTGGTTTGGGAGGAGTTGGACAGCTTCAGTGCTCTGTTACCAGCAATACTTGTTAATCCAAATAGTTGACAATCAGAATTTCAAATTTAAATCTATTTTACGTCATGCAAAATGCAAATCACACTTCAAATAACACAGGCTGTAGACACCTTCGGAAAATATTGCTATACTGGATTTCCACTTCCAGTAAAGATCTAGGCTGACCAAGAAGCTAATTCCTATCCATTAGCAGCACCTCTGAGAAAGCTCCTCAGAAAGGTGCTGAGGGACTGAGATGTGCGATTAAAGCTCCTTTATAATGACAGCTCTCCACAGAGCTTTACCAGGATTAGCTAAGCAGAATGCATGGATTCCCAAGCTTCACTCAGCTACATGCTCACATAACACAGCACAGCACTGCATTGCCATCTCGGTCGAGATCACACACAGATACAACCACTCCTGCTCAGTGATTTGCCCACAGCCACAAACCTGCCCTGTAGGCTCTCAAACCTTTCGGGGCTCAGTGCAGTGCTGCAGGAACACAGCAAGGCTGTTCAGGGCTGGAGCTGTGCTGTGTGAACTCAGACCAAGGGCCTGGCAGCTGGGTTGTTCCAAGTCAGCCTGGCAGTGTTTGCACTCACCGAGGAGACGTGCCTCCAAAGGAACAAGCTCTGAGCACAATGGAGAGAGGAAGATGTGCACACAAAGGTGCATGTGTCAAGAGTGAAAAGCACACATTTAACCAATCTAGTTAAACTGCTGCAAACCTGAGTGCAGATATCTGGAACTTTGTATGAGAGCTGTGTACCTGGGTTTTTTTCTGTTTTGGATTGGTTTTTTTTTTAAAGCGCTGTTAGTTAATTCATTAAAAAACATTGAACAATCTAAGTAAAAGTCAAAAGTTTATGTGCATAAAACAGCTTCATTTCAACTACATGACACTGATTTGAAATACACACATCACTACTGAGAGTGGTGTTTACTTTATTGATCTACCATCTTCTGCTCTACTCAACAATCAGTTGACAACAATAAGAATCAATATACTTTGTACACCAAGTTGAAGGAATAAGGCAGTTTATCCTCCTACTGCACACCTTTTCTGTCCTACAACTGAAAAATGATGCAATAAACATCACTGCTGTAATGTAAACAACTTCCCAACATAGAACATGCATACAAGAAAACAGTCTCCTTATGGAAACTTCAACAGCTGGTTTCTTATTACTGCACACTCTTTTTGCATTACTGCAAACTCTGTTTTACTCTTGTTACTCTCTCCCATCCCAGAACATCTCCATCCTCAGTGTTTGCTTCTCTTTGTGCTTCTCAGAATTTTCATAGATCTTACCTTCAACCCTCAATCCTACACCCTGGCAACAGTGCCCCTATTGATAGGAAAGCACTAAATTACAAAAATAGACTATGGACCTACAATCCATCACTCAGCCCTGCACATTTCCATTATAACAGAAGTACTTCTAAGGGACCAGGGTTCAATGTGAATCCAATGCTATGCTAAAATATTTTCTCCTTATTTTCTTTCACTCTGCTGTGACCTCCTCCACTTCTCGAGAACAAAAGAAATGCCCCTGACTGGAGGAATAATCCAGCTCCAGGTCTTGAGTAACAAAGTAGTTTTATTTACAAGAATGCTCAATTCACTTCTAAATAGTTAATCCTACCACAGACAGAAGAGACACAAAGTGCCTGACTACTGATGCAAAGGAGAGGTACTGACTTATATTAAATTTCAGCAAGTTTAAAATATTTGGGATACTGACAGCTCTAAGAGCTGGTATATTTTGTACCACTGCAGATTCTTTTAATAATTTTAGATATGCAATATCCTAACCAAACCCCGTAATTTATCTGGCTACAGGCAGGAAATACCAGACCCTAGAAATTAAGGGTGAGACGATAACTCTACTTAAGTATAGGCAAAATCTCCATTTATGCAACTATGTAAGCTCAAAAATCAGACTCTCCCCCATCGTCAAGAATTAAAACAAGATACACAACTATGTCTGAAAAGACAGTACTTTTATATAAAAGTAGATACCTCTTGATGTTAATTTTGAATAGTTTTGAAGACCTTTTCATTTATGAGTTGAGCTTAAGTTCAACTACTAATAAATACTACTAAGATATCTACCTGTTTTCCAGCAACATCATCTCCCATTAGTGGGGACCAAGTTTCATTCTAGTAAGGAGTATAAAGGAATATTAAGGAGTATACCATGTTTTTCTTCTTCAGAACATAAAGAAAAGAATATTGTATAATTGGCACTAACCTCCAAAGAAATTCCACTGATCAGGCAGAAGTGTTGTGCATTAAAGATACTCAAATCCAAGACACTGAGGACATCACCCACCTACTTACAAGGAAAGTATAAGTCTGTATTTTCCCCCTCATACCTTGGCAGCTGCCAGACCACCTGAGCCTCCACCAATGACAATGAGATCATAGTCATAGGAGTCTGGCACTGGTGTAAGCCCGTTCACTTCCATTGTTTTCTGAGGATTGTCTTCTTCCTTGTGGGCCTGAACACAGAAAACAAAAAGTATTAGGTAATATTGAAACATCACTTAGTGTTCAACAATCAGTATTTTCAGCAGCAAATATTGTAATAAGGGAACATAATTGCATCTGAATTTTCTGAGCTCTGTTTTTTATTAGCTTTAAATTTCATCTTCCTTATCCATCTGTGAATAGCTCTATACCTGTCAGATACTGAACCATAAATTTTCTTGTTCATTGGAGAACTGGGCTTCCTCACAGAGCTTAGTTTTCCACAACAATGCAATCTCTAGTTGTACTCCAGGATGAGATATGTAACTGCTGACACAAGCATTCCATTAATTTATTTTATTCTTTTCATCTGCTCTGGGCTTTCCTAATTAGTGCTTTTCCCTCCTCCTGCATATATTTATAGGAAAATACAACAGTCCTACGCGACACTACTAATCCACAATAATTACCAGCCTTACCAATGGAATGAACAGAACTGAATGAAGAAAACCATTTCTGAAAACTGCATTTTTGTAATATGCCAGTGTTTATCACTGCTTTGGTTTAGCGTAACTTTGGTATCAAATGGATCAAGTGTGACCACCAAAGTTTCACAAAAGATTTTTTTTTTAATCACAACTACTACCATAGAAAAACTACCCATTAGTCCTAAAATGCATTTTGACAGTTTATGGCATAAAGAACGTGGCATTGTCTTCACATATACTTTCTAAAATGAGCCTTCATACTTCATTTGTGAAACTCCAGTTTATGAGGGCTTCAGACCTTCAAGCCTTTGGAGTTGTGGCAAAATTCTCAGTGTCTCTCAAATTGCAGGACAAGGTCTGGAGTGGGTAAAGATCAGATTCCTCAGCTGACGTAAATCTGTGAGCACCAACTAAAGTAATGAAAAAACTTTTAAGACCAAAGCCATAAATTAAGAAACCCATACTTTGCCACTTTACAAGTACGTGTTTCTGTCTGCCTAACTTGGTAGGACTTGATTCAGTACTACTGGAATAGTTGTGGCAAATCAAAGAAAAGAAAAGAGCCCAAATAAGTTTCCCCTGTCTTTTCATCTAAATTTTGTCTAGCATTAAATAGCCCTTTGTACTCAACCCATTCTACTGTTGCCTTCCTCTGAGGTTATTCGCCCTCTGTCGCCTTCCTCTGAGGTTTGATTAGTTCCTCTCTATAACTATGTCTACCCTGCTGACTGCTGCCAGCGCAGCCATCCCACTGACAAAAATCCCCTATTCCTCAGACCAATTACACAGCAATGTCAGGAGAAATTCAGGCTGTGCATCTGCCTGCAGAAAGTTAAGATTGTAGTAGTATTACATAACCCCGGGCAGCAAGTTAATAGCAGAGACAAAACTTAGAAAACACCCGAGGCTGCTGAAAAGACATCCAAAAATACCTAATTCTCCTTCCTCTTCTCCCCTGCTCCACCACCCCAACACATACCCCTACCACTGAAACTACTTCGGGCTTGGTTCCCTCTCTTCTATTTTTCTAACATAGCCCTTAGCCAGGATGAAACTTCCTAACACAATCAGAGCAAAGGGGCATGTACTGTACTACGATATGCAGCTTCACTTCATTTGTATTTAGAGATGTAAAGTTAGTGAAAGGATGCCATTCCTTTCCCAAGCACACCTTCTTGTTTGCTTAGGGGAAACAGGATGGTGTGAAGTGCAAGGGCAGACTGACTCCCCCACAGTCATCAGACCCAACTGCCAAGAATGGTATCGTTATGATGCACAGAAAGGAACCACACCAACTACTCATTTGCTTAGAGCACTATTTATACCATGCTACTTTTTTCTTCTCCTTTTAAGAAAAAAGCTTTATGTTTTTACATGGATTAAGAAACTTCAGGTTTATTTCCTACTGTTTGGTTCATTTTTTATTAATTCTTCATAATAACTCTTTATGAAAACATATTAAAAGTTTAGGTTAGACAAAGTAGATTACAAGTTTCTTCCTCCGAGAACCCTGCTGCAAAGCAGCCAGGATCTTGACAAGCACCACATCCCATTTACTGGGGGAACTTCTTCATGACCACGATCCCATCCTGAGAGCAAACCTCCTTCACTCTTCACCCATGAACTACAACTTTTACAAGAAAGTCTACATTCTGATTATTTTTCAGTATCAAAACTAAATTACCTACTTTGAAATGTATCTCCCCCTACCTTTAAAGTTCTCTCATGATCTCCTATTTGCTTCTCCCGTACAGAAACAACTGGCTGGGAAGTTTCTGCCGCTGCTTCGCGCTGCCCTTCTCGCAGCTTCGGGGCTCCCCCTGTGAAATAAAGGATAAAATAACCAAGTGTCTGGAGAGACGTCCTTTATGAAGGCTCTGCTCCTCGAGAGAAACTGTCTGGGGGAGTGGCCTGGCAGCCTCATCGCTTCCTCATCTGTGGCATGTCTGTCCCAGGGGAGAGTTTCCTAAGGCGACTCATGACTCATTTGCAATGTTAGGATGACTTGCGATATTTTTCTGTTCAATATAATCCCATGCGAGAGCTGGCTGAGATTTCAGGACTGTTGGCCAATCTAACAATATGCTTGGATCAAAGCAAGGAAATCATATTTCCCGTGGCTAAGCCTGAAACTTCAGTCTTAAAGGAAAGTGATGATTTTCAGCTTTCTTGCCCAGAAAGTGACATTTAAAGTCTTGCACTTTTTAAACTGAATTAAAAGTTTTTTAGTTTTCTCCTGCAATTAGTTGTCTAGAAATTTCTTTCAGTTCAATGTATTGATAAATGTATTCAAAAGGTTGGAAAAGATCAGTTTTCCCACTTGTCATAACTGATCTTATACATATATATGTATCTCCAATATAAACGTTTAAGCATATTAGTGAAAAGAAAAAAACATATTTACACATGGTGAAACTTTGTTTGATGTGGCATTGAAAAAGAAAAAAGTGGAAAATCTAATAGTTGATTAGAATCCATTATCAGCTCTGCCTTCCTCAGCATAGCTCTGAAATATGTTACGCTTAATTTCCAATAAATGGGTCAGCACACAGTTGTTTGTACTTAATCACATACATACTTTGCACTGTACAACCAACATTAATTAGCAAACCCTGACACGTGCCCATACTTAAAGAAACAGCCATACTGAACGCTATGTATACACTCCTTGGGCACTGAGCCCACAAACCTGAAAAGCATCCACACACACACAAATGAAAAAAGGCAGTCATTGAAAACTGGTCTGTAATCTTGTCATTTCCGACTTCTTCTCTGAAACTTGGTGCTAAAATTCCTTTATCTCACAAAGGTATTGGGAAAAGTACTTTGGTGATAGTGGTAAAGGGGTTTAAAAATCAGAATTGTTAAGCAACAGTTAACAGCAATATTAGTGATGGATATTGCTTTTCCTATTCTAGTTGGGGAACATACACATGTAAAAAGAAGAAAAGCAAAAACAGTTTTGAAGGGTTTTGAACACCCTTCTCAACGGAAACTTTCACAATCTTCACAAAGGGTAATTTTTTGCTTCACTATATTATATTAAAGCTACAGTCCTGTGTGTACCTGAAGCAACAGAAGGAGTATTTTATTCCTGCAAGTTTGAACAATCTCAGGAATGTTCACCTAAAACTGTATCTTCAGTGAGATAAAAATCCAGCCATTAGACAACACAGGCACTTACATAAATATCTCTAATTATTTTCAGGTAGATCCATGCCAGAGGTGCCAAGTTTTAGCAACAGCCCTAAAACCCAAAGGCAACCATAGCCCCTGGCAGAGACTTGAAAGAGTTTGTATGTTGGCTGGCTCTGCTGCTGGGGGCCTCTCCCTTGTTGGTTTGGGCAACCTGCCACAAGCAGGATGACAAAGCAGAAAGTGCTCTGTGTGTCACCAGCTTGCTCTCCATAAAATTCCATCCACTAACAGCAACTGCAAGAACCCACAGCCCTGGTGAACACTCGATACTTTCCAAAAATGAATCAGCAGATATCTTTTTGCAGAGTGAGACTGCTAAAGAGAACCTGAGCCATGGATCTGCTTTGGATAACCCTCAGAGATGTGGTGAGGATGGCTCTCTTTGCCTGGTACCCATCAGCGTTACTTCAGCAAGTCTGTAGCAACTCACAGTCACTGAAGGAAAGCCCAGTGAGGCTCCTGCCCTGCACTAACACCAACTTTCGTTTTGTTAGTCCAAATCTAGGAGATGGTGGCTGTTGAGTGGCACCTTCCCTATGACCTGCCAAGTGCTCCTTGACATAGGGTGAACCAATCTAACCAACCAATACTAAAAAATAGGACAAGTCTCTTCTCTTCCACCACACTGGCTTTTTCCTTCTTGCTGTCTGCATATTTAGCACCAGTTCTGGCAGACATCAGACCCTTGCAGGAGCTAAATCAACTCACTAACCTAGGAGAAAACTAACTCAGGAGAAGAAAAGTTGTGGACAGTTTCCCACCAGTCTAACAAGCTCAGCCAGCTCAGGGAACAATCCTGTGATCACCACAGCTAGTGCCAGGACGAAGGCATTACCAGACCAGTAAAGGTAAGAGGAGGCAGCAACACCTCTTGCCGGCAGTGGCAAAACTGCCAGTTTTGCTCAGAACTTGTTAAACCAGAAAAATCCCCACCTTTTAAGCCTTGCTTCTTGAACAGAGATAAAAAAATGCAGTGAAACAACCACGGTATTTTCAATCCATATCCTTCCTTATTGGGAGGGAGATTCCCCGCAAACCAAAGTCCTCCCTGCCACCGAGGCCTCTGAACTTTTGATTGTTTGTTGTGTAACTCCTGGCTGGGGTGAAAAAGAGGTACAAATGCTTTCAGAAGGCTTTGATCAGGTGGGAACAGCACCAGCCCAACCCAACAGCCCAGACCAGCTTTGTAAGCAGAATTGCTCCAGAATAAAAATTGCCTTACCCTGCAAAAGCGATCCAGGGATCCCACCACTTGCAGAGGCAGGACATGGGCACCCATGAAAAGCAACCTGCCCTTCAACTACTCACTTTGAAGGTCTAGAAGTGGCACTTTAAGGCAGAAGTCTCCACTGATTTACCTAGATTTTCTATATCACACAGTACACCACCAACAAGAACAAACTTCACATTTTCATAAAGTATAATTTAAAAAATAGTTGTCCCTACTCCAGGAGTTCAGAAGACTCCTCTAAATTTGTAATGTTTCCGAGCAAGCGCATAACTTCCTTTACAGCCCTATCTTCAGGCATCCGAGAAGTACAGGCTATTTCAGATGACAATGAATATTTACCTTACGTCCAAGTGAACTTTTTAGGAGGAGCAATTTTCAGGTTTTCCTTCTTCTAGATTAGCTCATTTCTGCACTATCCTCATAGGTCACTACCTCCCCAATTGCACAAACTCAAACATTTGGTAGTGACGGCAGCAGAGCCATTACATCATTCAGATTACCAGGGGAAAACCCCAAGCCTTTAAAATACACACTTCCAGCCTGCACCATATCACAAATGCACATTGAGAGGCTGCCTTGCAATCAGCTGAACTGACAAAACTGAGAGGAAATGGAAGCGTGCAGCTTTGCTGGCATGGTGTCATTTGCTTTGCCTACTGTCTTGGGTGGGGTGACTTGTAACCTGCCTTCTATCAGAGGACGTTCTTCCAAATTTGTCTCAAACCGGGACACCTACTAAATTGTCTTTGCCCCAACTATGAGTTTTCCCACATTCACTCTTCCAATTTTCTCCCTGTCCCACCAGGGAGGAGTGAGCTGCCAGCTAGGCTCTCAAATCCAAAACTCACCAAGCTTTAAGACTTCTCAAGCAGAAGAGTGAAGTGCAATTTCCTAAGAAATCAGAAGTTGTCCGAACTATGTTATTGCTTATACTTGCTGTGAAGCCCTTTAATTTTAATTGTATTCTTCTTAATGCCCTTTTCATATCTAAGACCTTAAAACTTCTTCCATATGAATAAGGGATTGCTTGAATGGGATCAACATCAAGGCCTAATGTGGAATAACTGAACTTTGCAACTAGTTGAAGCAAGGGCTCTACTTTGTCAGATATCTGTAAGCAGTGCTCTGTCAGTGGTACATAGTCTTACTCCAAAGCACCTATTTCCTTCATGAAAATATAAATTCTTTGGTTTTGCCACAACTATTTGAGTATTAAAAGCATTTTAAGTAAATTCCATAAATGGCAAAACATATAGATACGTTTCATCTGGGAACCTTCCAACCTAAGTGTTGAGTTCTCTAAGCCAGAGGAGAAAAAAAACCCTCATCATTCTCAGCCTAACAAATGCAATTAATATATAAAAAGGGAAGAAAATAGCAGAAAGCCGCACAACACAGTATTCTCAAAGGACAGTAAAAATCTACTGACAACTGTTAATCGAACTTTTGCATAGCATGACAGGAATTACAAAACCAAGACAAACCAAAGAAGAAACACTGACAGAGAAATTATGAACACCAGATCAAATGAAAAGACAAACTTTCAAGTGACATCCATCTGAGGGCCTGAATCAAAGCACTCTACACACAGTTGGAAAGTTTCCACTCAAGAAAAGGCATTAAGTGACAAAATTCACCCTTTCAGCCTGATTTTCCAATGAACATTTGTGGACTGATTCAACAACATCCTCCAACCTACTTTCCACCCAAGATAGGTCAGCACTGTGTTTGGAGGGCTGCAATCCACCACCTTTGCATCCACAAAGAACCTGGGGCAAGAAACTCAAACACCTCCTTCTCTAACAATCAGCCACTCAAACCTGTCTCATCCTGTAAGTCTGAAAAAAAGGAGTTCTGAAACTGGTCTCAGCTTCTAGTTCCTAGCAAAAGAAGTAATTCCTACTTCCAGGCATTTGTTTTCCTTTTGCTTTTCTAAGTATTCTTGTAGCTACCACAAAGTCCAATTGCTTTATGAAAAGTATTTCACTTTACTGATTTCAGCAGGGACATGATTATACTCCTTGGTTTATTATGAAAAGTCCTACAAGACTGCCATAATAATTATGGAACTTTAAATCCCACTCCAACAAGACCCAGGCTTTCTCACAGACTTTCCTAGTAGCACTCTCACCCACAGAAGTTCCTCAGCAGTATCAGACAGTTGGGTACTTGCCCTTGAAAGTCTTCGGCCATTCCTCATTTCTTATGTAATTGTTTACAGTAAACCATACAGGAATTAGACAAGTTGCTCTAATTAGCATTAATAGAGATGTTTTCTGTGAGCATCACATCACATGCTGACCTCAAGTATTTCTACAACATCTACAGTACAAACTCTGTTGGCTTTAACAGAACAAACTGTACAAATTTAACAAAAGTAAATTTCAGATTCTCTCTTCCTCAGTAAAAGGCAGACAGTCTTACAATAATTAGGTATCTTTGACCACTTTCATCTTCCATTTTATTTCATTGTGAACTAAATTAAGTAGGTTATGAAAAACTTAATATAAAACCTGTCTGCCTCTGGAACTGTGGCAAAAGCTACAATATCTCATATAATGATTTATACGCAATCTTTATCGAAAATATCATCTTACAATACCAGTAATTTTAACATAGCTTTTTGTCTATTTCCTTCAAAAGTCACTGTTGTTTTGGGATTTACCCATATTAGTTAATGATTTGTCTAATCTAAATCAAATCAAAGGAAGCTGAGTTCTGGTATAACAACCTGCAAGTGTATCATGCTCACAGTGCCATCCATACTGTCTCACCCTTTCTTTGGGATGACCTGAAAGAGCTGAGCTTCCTGACTTTACTTCTTGAGATTCCTGCTGCCAACACAAACCTGTGGTTCCCACAAACAGTGATTAACACTTTCATGCTACCTTTTTTTTTATTCCCGGTCAGTAAATAAACAACTCTCTGACACAAGGAGGAAGTATCTCCAGCCTCACCTGAATAAGTGTGGCACCTGAGGCCAGAGAGGTTAAAGCAGTACTCAGCAGGGATGGAACAGGATCTCCTGGTGCTGGTACCATTCATTAGTCCCCACTGCCACTGGCCATGCCTTTATTGTTTCTACCGCAACTAAAGCCATTTATTCATTCCCACACATTTCTTTGTAATCAGACTTGCATTTGAGTCATAGAGAACATAAGAAATGGTCGAAAACAACTCACACAGAATCAGGGTTTTTTTATGAAACAACCCAGTATTAAAATTTAACACGGTTAAAGGAAAAAAAGCTCTTTGCAGGTAATCTCCCAGTAAGGGCACAAAGTTTCAGGCAGGTACAACATCACAGAAAGTGCTTGGGAACTTGGCTCAGAAACCTGTGATTTTTTTCCCCCCCCAAGTGGGGCTTTTTTAAGAGGCAAGGAAAAAACCCAGATATTTTAATCCAGAGTAATCAAAATATCTTGTCTTTGAGAAACAAAAGGACTTGAGTGGAACAATTTAATCCTGCCTGTAGCAGCCCAGCAAAGAATGACACAGCATTTCTGCGAGGGGAGGGAAGGAGCACAGCCTAACAGGTCACTCGCTGCCCTCTGAACTCTCCTGCCACCGAAGCGATCCCACAAACCAACCCGATGTGCACGGCCCTGACAAAGGTCTGGTGGAAACGGTTGTGAAGGGTGGGTGGAGAACAACAAATACCTTACACCTGTAAGCCAGAATTTCCGTGAAGTGCTTGCTCTGTGTCAGGCTGTGCAAACAACGGAGGAGATAAGGAAGTCAGGAGTTTCCTTCCCACCATACCGGCGATGCAATGCCAAGACACAGGAGAGGTGACCATGTCAAACAGCACTTTCTTCCCTTGGCGTCTGACTCAACAAGCAAAACAGGCAACTTTGCTAGAACAGAATATAAAATGAGATGGTATCTCCATTCACCTGGTAAAATCATTAGCAGATCTTAAGAAAGGCTAGGACTACACTAGACAAAGCTGCTACTATTTTCTATGGAAATAAAAGTATTTGCATGCTCTACTTACTTCCTCTCTTTGCATTTGTATCTCTTTCATGCAAATGACAGTGCTGGGTCAGATAGGGTTGTAACAGCCAAAAATTATGGGGGTCACACAATTCCATAGAGTTTAACACAAATAAATCCCTTTACATACTCAATATTACAAGGCACAAAGAGTATGTATCACAAAGGCAATATGCTAAGGAAAGCAACAGCTGTGAACTTTTTGGAAGAAAAATAGAAGGTAAAACCAAACTGAAGATAAGGGAAGAGAGAGGGCATCAGATATAACCAGGCAAGTTTGGGGATGGTTCTGCAAGGAAGACCTACAATACGACACCACATTCAAAAAAGGAAGTTATTTAAAAGTTTGAATGAGGAAAAAAATGAACAAGCAATGGAAAAAAAAATTACAGGAAAAACATGAGTTGAGCTATAAACTGGAAGGCAGCTGCATTACAACAGGTAGGTATAAAAAATAGATGCCAAGAACAGGGGAGGCATTGTAGATGCCTCAGAAGACAGGAGTGGTAAAAAAAAGGGGGAATAAGTTACGAGTTCAGTATACTAAGTAAGCCACAGTGCACAATTTTATCTCGTATTTGGTTTGTTTTCTACAAGCACAATCAAAACAGAAGCAAGACACCCTACCAAAGGGTGACTGAGATGGGTTTAATGGAGGAATCTTCAGACAGGAACAAGCAGTGGAGTTTTATCCCCAAAGTTTTGAAAGCAGAGCAACCATAAAGATGAACTGGAAAAAGGAGATAAATACCACACACTGTTGAGGGCCAAGCACCATTTCTATTCACAGCAGAAATCAAAAGGATGGCATAATTATTAACAAGCGTAGAGGAAGTACACGGGCATCCATTAAGCCACATCCAGGATTTGAGTCCCCTCTACTTTTCTGCACAAAGAGTGCTATGACACATCTGTTATTGTCACCTGAGCAACTTACATGTAAATTATATGGTCAACACATTTCCAGGAAATACTGCAAAAGTAAAAATATTTGGGGCCTCATTACTCAGACACTCACCACATGTAAATGTCAACACAATTTAATCACCACTGGTGTTTGTACTCCAGTGCAGAACTAGGACCACCAAAGTGGATCCCCTGTTACTCCATCTCACGGTTATGCTGCATTCAGAGGCTCTCATATTAGCACTAAAAATGAGGAACAATTATGTCAAAACTACTTTGTTACCTCATTTTGTAGAATCCAACCCAAATTTCATTCTCAGTCTACTTTCCAGGCCCACCAGTGAGCATGTCCTGAGTGCCCAGTCCTGAAAGTAGCTGAGCAGCTTCAATGTACATCAAAGTCCAACCAAACTAAAACACAGCCACTCATAATATTCAACTATGGTAGTCTGGGATGAAAAAAAGCAGCACTTGATGCAATAACAATATGTTTTATAAAGCAAAAGCTGCAACCAAGGCTATCCTAATTCTGACATATGTAGTTTAGTCTCTTATTGAACAGCTTTGAATTTTGTCCTTAATCCTTTCTGCCTGTTTATAATATAGAAAACTAAGTAAGTGTGGCGATAAATTAACCAAAAAAAAAAATCAGGAAAATCACTCTCTTCTGAGTTATTTCCAATTTTCATACCTTTATATTCACAAAATGTCATAAATACTGCACGTGCAAAGTGCAATTGTTGAACTAAACTGAATGCTATTTGGAGATTGAGAATAACCTTTTTGAAAGCCAAGGTAAGGACAAGGGAATGTACTTAGGATCTTTGTTATGCAAACTATACATAAGCACCTTGTCTTAACATTTTTACTTTTCCCTGTGCTAGGCAGCAATTTTTTGCCAGTTTTGCTCATTGCCAGCTTGCTACTGTTTATTTTTTTTTTAATTTTTTAGATCTTACAGTGAATTAATAACTGTCATTGATAAAAGATGGAAGGGTAGGAAAAAATCCAGAGAACAAATAAGAAATTCTTACAGCTATCAACAGCCCAATTTCTTTCTCCTGCTACAAACATGAGTTTAAATATACTTTGTCCAAGGGACGTATAAAGATATTAGAACAACTCTACTGCTTGGTATGACCAACTGCAGAAAGGGGTTAATTTTAGATTGTTCATATTTTAGAGTCAGTTAAACAATGACTAATTACCTTATTTGGATTATGTTTCCATTTTAATGTAAATTATTTAAATTTCTGGGTTTTTTTTTCTTTTTTGCTTTTATCTTCTTTTTAAGTTCTTCAACAGCACCCACAGCTCCACTCACATCTTGTCCTTGATGGACACTAAGAACTTTGGTGTGTCCCTTTGGGAAATGGACATTGGGTTTCAGATAATAATTTACTCATATGCAACTATCCCAGAAACAAAGCTGCCTTGACGCTGAAAGAGAAACCTTGTCTCACAGTTTAAAACAACCTTCCTGGACAATCACTTTAAGATGTTACCAGAGTTGTAGAATAGACAACAGGGAGTAGTAACGCCTTAAATTGAAAAACCATAGACACATCAGAGCATACAAACCAAAGCCCAAACATCACGTTCTTTTAAGTCATTTAGCCTAAATGAGTCAGCTTCACAAGGCTGAAAAAGCTCGTTAAGATGCAGGTTTCATTTCTGAGGTTATGCCAGCAGATACATTGCTGGCCAGAGAAACCAGGTTTGGGTATAACTTCATAGCAGCTCACTCTGCCCCAGACTGTGCTACCACACCTGCATAGCTTTCAGTATCTGATTTAAAACTAAATTAGGTTCTTCTAAATCATAACATGGTAGTGGCAGCATTAGGTAAGGGAACTGGTGTCAGGTCACAGCGCTGTCCTGAAACTACAAGGGCAACTGGACTCTATAGACAGTGGTTTGAGAGTTTTCTCTTTTTATTTTTTCTTCCCCATTCCTTCCTCTTAGGACCAAGGAACATCCAGTGCTTCCAATGCCCAGACTGGAGGAGTTTATGTTCGTTTAATTGAAAGATACTAAGCAATATGAAGCCACAATAATAAGACTATTTCAAGATTTTTAACTGTTGTAAACCTCTTCTTTTTATTTGCCAGCTCCTGCTGTGCCTTATGCAAATTCTTACAGGCATCTTTATTTTTGTTTGCCAAGGTTCTGACAATCTCCATCCTGCATAACAAGACTTAAAATATCATGTAACACCTTAAAGCTCCCAAGGTGGTTTTGTGTCAATGTTCTCAAATTATTGCATGTATAAGAACATCTTTAAAAGTCCCCTCTCCCAACGATTTGGCAGAGCTGAAAATATTCCTACAGTAGTACATGCTCAGTGAAGCACTACATCCTAAGAGTATATGCCTTTTGCAATGCCTTTTTCATTTAGGCAGAACTGCTGCTCAGCGCCAGATGTAAGCATAGGTTCACTTTTAGGCATTCATTACCTCGAGTCCATTATTTATCTTCTTTCATCGGGTTTTATAGACCCGGTGAGAGCATGGTTAATGCTATGCCCCAGGAGGATCTCAGGCTGAAGCTCTGACTGATGAGGTACAGAGCAGTCAGCTGAAACACAAATGTCCCCACTCTGCCGTGGGAAGATGCCTCATTCCTGGTAGGCAGAAATCAGAGATGACCAGAGATGATCATGGACCAGAGAGCCACTCAACTCCCATCTAACTCCAAATCGTGTTCCTAACTCCAAGTCTTGTTCCCTCCTCGGCACAGACATCCTTCGGGCGGAGGTCCCACACCCAGCATCGCTCTGATCTCCCTGAGCGGGACGATGTGCACAGCCAGCCCAGTGAAGTCACTGAGGGGACAGCCGGGCGGCAGAGGCCGTGTTTGCGGACAGGTAACCAGCACACGCGGGGGACCCACGGCCACCCTGCTGAAGGCACAGCAAAGTTGGTCGGCAGCGCGGTGCCCCCGCCCGCCAGCAAAGGAGGGGACCCCAGCTCCGCCC
>VZRF01002592.1:452430-463057 GCA_013396875.1 Vireo altiloquus
CCCGGGCCCCTGCCGCACCGCCTGGCTCTTCCGCAGGGTGCTGCCCATGGCGCGGGCCGGACGGGACGGGCTGGGCTGGTGGAATGGGACGGGACGGGACGGGNACGGGCCGGGGCTGGCGCGGCCCCTGGCGGCTACGGCCGGGCCCGGGCCCCGCGCTCCGGAGAGAGCCCTCGCTCCTGCGGGCTGTGGGGCGCTGGCGAGACAAGGGCGTCCCGGAGGTGCTCTGCGAGTGGTTTTCGCCTCACAACTAATGGTTCGTGCTGAGGAATACATCTCTAGAAAAGGCACTGTAATGGGAAGGTTGCCTGCGTGAGGCTGATCACATTGCTCCCGGCTGCGCTTGGGGCATTATATGTCACCATTACCTTACAGTGCTGCCGAGGCTGTGGCCCCATCGTGGTGGCTTTCACACAAATATGTGGCAAGAGAAGCGTCTGCCAAGGTGTGCTGTAGTCGGCTCAGAAGCCAGGGCAAGATGAAAGCCGTAACCCTATAAACTCACCTAATCTGCACACAAATGTCTGCTGTTATCGGTCAATTTGAGCTTTCTTCACCCTCTTAGTGAGTGGAGTGGTGGGTGCTGCCAGGCACCCACCAAAGCCCTTCTATCACTCCCTTCCACAAGTGGACAGGGGAGAGAAAATGTAAGAGGGTTCATGGGTTGAGATAAGGTCTGGGAGAGATCACTCACCAAATATCATCACAGGCAAAACAAACTTGAATCGGGGATGTTAACTGCAAGTATTACTCACAAAATCAGAGCAGGATAATGAGCAATAAAATTAATCTTAAAAGCACCTTCCCCCTAGCCCTCCTTCCTTCGCAGCTCTACCTCCTCTCCCCCAGCAGCACAAGGAAATGGGAATGGGGGTTACAGTCAGTTCATCCCAGGTTATTTCTGCTGCTGCTCAGGGAGAAGAGTCTTTCTCTCCAGTGTGGGGTCCCTCCCACATTTTCCATGAACTTCTTCAGTGTGAGTTCATCCCATGGCCAACAGTTCTCCATGAGCTGCTGCAACATGGGTCACTTCCACAGGGTGCAGTCCTTCAGGCACAGCCTCCTCCAGCCACAGGTCCCTCACAGGGTCACAAGTCCTACCAGAAAACCTGCTCCAGTGTGGGCTCCTCTCTCCACAGGTTTGCAGGTCCCTGCCTGGAGCCTGCTCCAGCAGGGGTTTTCCAAGGGTTCACAGCCCTGTCTGGGGCACCTGCTCTGGTGCGGATCTCCTCCACAGGCTGCAGGTGGATCTCTGCATCCCCATGGACTTCCATGGCTTGCAGAGGTACAGCCTGTTTCACCATAGGCTGCACCACAGCCTGCAGAGGAATCTCAGATCCAGCCCCAGGAGCACCTCCTCCGCCGCCTTCTCCTCTGACCTTGGTGTCTCCAGAGTTGTTCCTCTCACATGTTCTTACTCTTTTCTCTAGCTGCAATTACATCTGTGTGATAACTTTTCTTCCCTTCTTGAAGGGAAAGCTTTTGGCATCTTCTCACAGAGACCATCCTTGAAACCCCCCCCTACCAAAACCTGGCAACACAAACTCAACACAACTCTTCACGTGAAAAGAAGCATGTGACTTGTTACATCAAACAAGGCAATTTATCTGATCAGTATTCTTGCTGACAGCAAACACTGATATTTGTTTGAAATGTTCTAAAAAGAAGCAAAACCAACCACTGATGGGGTTTTTTTGGATGGGTCCTCTTTTCAGTTGCACTGATTGACTGCTGGGCTCTGTGGCTGGGCGAGTGCGAAGGATGCTGTGACACCAACATATGGCAATAAAATGAATGTCACAGACAGGAATTCTTAGTTTTGGTGACCATTGGGCTGCTCTGTTGCCCTGCATAAATCCTAAGTGCCCCCCGGTGTAAAATGTATCACATTTATTTCAGTACTCTACCAAAAAAGTAATAATGAGCTGCAAGAAAGGATCAAATGAAAGGGAAGAAAGAGAAGAGGAAAATAACTTTGAGTCTTGATGTTTAAGAGACATTGCCTCCCCATCCCCAGGTTTTTGCTCAGAGGACTTCTACAATGCCTGTTTGTATTCCTGCATTACTCTTTTACTCTGCAGTGATATCTCCAGTTTCAAACACAGAAAAAAATACAACTAAACTTAAGACTGTTAAGTGGAAAAAAGTCTCTGAACTTATGAGAATGACCACTATGATTTTAGAAGTTATGTCTTCAATATAGCTATCTGTAACAGCAAAAAATATTACAATAATGAGGATAATAATTGTTGCAAGCACTCATGGATTTTTATGGCTTCAGAAATATAATTATTAAAATAACTTGCTGAACAAGCTCACGGAAGGAACTCTATTCCACCAAACCCCATCTCAATATTTTCATTAAATGAGGACTACCAGCCTCATGGAAATTTGGCCAATTTGAGAAAAATCAAATTTAAAAAACCACCTTGGAGTCCTGTTACTCATTCACAGTACTTCATTTTGCTTATTCTTTTGCAATTATCTTCTAATCACATTTCCTTTCATTAAGAAAAAGGTCTTACATTGCTGCAGTGAAGATCCACTGAAGCAATGGAAAAAATTAAATTCTACATTTGAGATGTTTTGTAAAACCAGTGCATACAAAAATCAGAATTATCCAGTGTCACTTATAATCAAGGGGTCTCAGTGTGGAACAGAATATTGATGCTGCACCCAAAGACTAGCATGCATTTTCACCTTCTTTACGCCACTCCTCCCAACTGATTGCTTCTTCCTGCAGTTACTGGCCCACATCACCTCTTAGACCAGAACCTCCTCACATACACTGCCCTGAGGCCACTCAAAGTACAGCTGGAGAATTTATGTTCCTTAAGTCTGATTTTAGTCAGCCTACTTCTAATCTTGGCCTCTTAAAAGATAATTCCTTTAGGTTTTTTTCCACAGGCTTCATGCTCTCTCCTGGATCACAGGTTGCAATGAACTCCAAGATCCTATTAAACTCTTTGGTTCTGGCTGATTTACTTTTATTATCTTGTCAGATCATCCTCCCTGAAGTTTTACCTACTTCATTATGTGCTTCTCACATAAGTATTTTGTTTCCTCTCATAGTATTCCACAAGTTAAATCTTTTTTTCTGGGCAGATCCAAAGAGTATCTGCCCTCTTTCCATTAAAATTTTGCCTAGAAATTACTTTTAATGAGGCTTAAGAAAAGCTGGGTACATTGATTTATCTTTTAATTTATTCTTAGTTGACTTAGTTGAACTGCACACAAACATAAGGTCCAGTGTCGAACCCCTGTAACATAAGCAGAATATGATGACAAGAAGAACGGAAAGCAGAAGGAAGAGGATAAAAAAAAATGCAGTATATTCCTATAATAATAGGAATATATAATAATCACATAATAATGTGATCTGATGCCTTGTCCATATGTGACATACATTTTTGTCAGTTTTTGCCTTTCTCTCACTATTTAGACTCTTTGGGAGAGAGACTGTATCTTCCTCTCTGTTTAGAAAACACTTGATATTTCAATTTCTACTGCTCTCATCCTCATAAATGATCTTTATGCTGTGCTTTTCCAGTATTAAGGACATACATAGGAGAGCAGTCTTCAGGATCATACTGTTGAAAGACACCCTGGATCCTGTAGTATCTCCCCGACACAGACACCAACTCAAACTCCTCTTGAGAGTCAGAGGTAAATCTGGCTTCTGAAGTCACTGGGAGACTGAAACCCTGTTTCTGTTTAGTACCAAAGGAAGGTTTAAATCTGCTTTGGCCAGTATCAAGCAACAGGACAAGAGGCAACAGACAGAAACTGATGCACAAGAAGTTCTACCTGAACATGAGGAAGAACTTCTTTACTGTGTGAGTGACCGAGCACTGGATCAGGTTGCCCAGAGAGGGTGTGGAGTCTCCCTCACTGAAGATATTCCAGAACTGTCTGGACACAATCCTGTGCCATGTGCTCCAGGATGACTGCATAAGCTTCCAGTGTTGGTGTTAAGAGATAAGCTGTGATAAATTAAATTAATGTGTAAAAAGTCTATAAAATACTTGAAGGACTAATAAAAATTGTAATTACATTAAGATATTAACTGATAATGTTCTTTATAAAGACAAAATGTAAAGTGTTTTACTCTGACTTGAAATCTCATAAAGAAATATGCCAGGTTTGGTTGGGGTAAAGTTAATTTTCTTCACAGTGGCTAGTATGGGGCTATGTTTTGGGTATTTTATAACAAATATATTTGGTGCATGATTGCTGCTGAAGAACACTGCGACAGAGCTATGATTATCTAAATGATGCATCAGTGGGACCAGTCCTTCAGTTTTTTCTGATAAAATTGATTTCCAGCTGTTGACTATTATAACAGTCATCACTAAAATAGTATTAGAATTTCTATTCCCACAAAGATTTCTAAATATTCCTTCTATATATTAATGAGGAGGAAGGCTGTTTCAATAAATGAAGAGCCCACAGTGCCACCTTCTTATAAAGTATGAAATTCTTGGTGCTGAATGCAAAATCACCTAAATATTAGCATTATTAAAGCTGACACAGACCTTGCATTTTCAGAGTATTAATGTAATTGAAATGCCACAGGTCATTTTTGCAAGCTTAGATTCATTTTCTTGCCTTGAGATCTCACCTCAAAGTTTGGCCTCTTGTATAAGCTCCTTCTGTAGCCAAGAGGTGTTAACTCATCCTTCTGAAGAAAGGCACTTCTAAAGAGTGACCTTATCTCTAGTCCTTAGTCTGGACAAGTTCAAGAGAAAAGAATTTCAGCTTTCATGTTTAAGTTGACAGAAGACATCTATGTCTCTGCCTACACTGCAAATGTTAGTGACAGTTCAGGGGCACAGCTAAGATGCTCCCTGTGTGACAGATTCTAAGAGAACAGTTTTATTTTCATCATGCTGCTGGCAGAATGGTAATGTACACAGGCCTTTGAAGCAGTGCAATTTAGGGTCCCATATCTACAGGACAGAAACTACAAATACTGACAAATGCCACAGCCTCTGGAAACCTCTGATCCTTCTAGGAAACCTGAATTCCTCCATTCATCTTGTGCTTGGCTGAGATTAATTTTCTCCCTAGTAGCTGGCACAGTGCTTTTTGGATTTACTATGAGAATAATGTTGATAATATATTGATGTTTTTGTTGTTACTAAGTTGTGTTTACTCTAAATCAAGGACTTTTCATCTTCCCAAGCTCTGTCAGTAAGCAAGGGCACAAGAAGCTGGGAGAAGCACATAGCCAGGACAGTTGACCCAAGCTTGCCGAAGGGATAATCCATACCATATAATGTTATGTTTAATAAATAAGCTAAGGGGAGTTTGTCCAGGAGCTGCCTGATGACTGCTTGGGGTCAGGCTGGACATCAGTCAGTGGGTGGTGTGCAACAGTGTTGTGCATCACTTGTTTCTCTGGAGTTTTATTCCTCTCTCTCCTTTTCTTTAGTATTACAACTAGTACTATCATAGCATTTTATTTTAATAATTAAATTGTTCTGATCTCAATCCATGAGGTTTACTTTTTTTGTTCATATTCTCCTCCCAGATGAGGTGAGAGGGACCAAGCAAACAACTGCGTGGGACTTGATGGCAGGGGTTAAACCATGGCATATGCCAAGCAAAACCAAGTGATCAAACCTGTTACAGTTGTGCGATTCAACCCCATGGACACAATGTGAAAACATGGGCTTTATGAAAGCAAATTTTCATGATACAGAGAAAAACTTAGTTCTGTAGCCCACCAGAACTCCTGTCCTGTTATTCCACTATGTCAGTACTGACAGCCTCAGGGCTTTCGTAACTCTAACTTTGTCATCAGAACTGGACTGGGCAAAAGTCCACATTTCCTCACTTCCCATCTTCACCTGACCTGCCTTCTGTGCTCCCTTCTGCAGTACCCAAAACAGAGCTGTAATGGAACCCAGCTTCCCCACCCCTGGGAGATGTAGGGTTTCACTGCACAGCCATTAAGCAGCAGCTTGTCGTCTTGCACAGTAGAATTAAATAAGATATCTTTCATCATACTTGTACTACTGAGAAATTTCAATCCCACATGTAGCTGGTAATAAGGAGAAAATCCAAAACATAACCATAGCAGCTGAATGCTGATGATAGCAAAAAAACCTCATGTGAATGACCCTTGTGAATGTGTGATAAATTTGTGAAAAATGAAAGCTTTACCAGAGATACTTAACTTTTCTGTTTTATACTTTATACTACTTGTCATAAGGTTGGAAAAAGCTAAATGACTTCAACCTTTGCTATTTAAAATGAGCATTGATTTTTTTCTCTCCTGTGTTTTGAAAAGAGACAAAACCAATGCTAATGGTTTTATCCAGGAGGTTGTAATGGCACAGTTGCAAAGTGAGCTCTTCTCAATCGCAGCCCAAAACTTGTGTCGTTATTGTTTAAGAAAACAAAGCAGAGGAGATATTGTTATAGTTTCACCTGCACCAGTTGCTGTATTACTCATAGACAATTTAGAAGCTTCTGCCAAGATCTCTTCTAGTCCTTCAAGTAGTTCTGTTGTGCATGTGTACTTTGAAGTTCCTATTGCTCGTGTGGAATGTCTATACTTGATGTTTTAGACATGCCTTAACATATAAATTATCTCATTACAAGTCAGTTTTGTTCCAGCTACATTCAAAGGGATTGCTGCCAGCCACGTTTAACCCCACTGTGCTGAGATTAACTAGCAAAGCTAAACTTCCAGCTGTATCTTTGCATCTATTTGCTTGACTACCCATTCCACTGGTGAAAACAAATGTTGTTTTTTCTTTCCTCTAAAGGAACAAGATTTAGGCATTAGGTATCTAGCCTATCTGTCTTAGCTCCCCCAATAAATTTCAAAACGTTGGTCAATTTTAATCAAATTTACTTAGTGGAATATGTCTCAACATACTACATTTCTGCACATCCTGTGACAGAAAGACAGTTGAGCAGTAGCGAGGAAAAGGCTCAAAAATGAGATCAGCTCTCCTTAGGGATTTGCATGCAGCAGCTTGGTCTCAAGAAGCCTTCAGGAAATGGTTTCATTTGCCATTTCTTACCTCTGGTACTCCAACCTCTCCTACTTTCCCAGTATCTAAGCCATTCACAGTTCAGCTCGAGATAGGAAAATAATACTGCTACTGATTCAGCAGATGGAGAATTGAGGCACAATATGATTAAAATTCAGACTTTCATTGGGATTTGTGCACCTCTCCATTGAAAGCTGATGACTTGGATTTACAGCAATTTGCCCAAGGTCATACAAGAAGCATGCAGTAGGCCTGGGAATTATATCCAAGCTTGTACCTTGCTCCTTGGACCATACTTCCTAAATGGAATTGCACCTGCCCAGCCCCCTCTTTGGCTGGATACCAGTCTGCTGTGAATAAACACATCCTTTGGTCCTCATGGCATGAGCATGAAAGCTGGCTACTGTTCTAGCTCTGCCTCTCAGGGACACTGTCACAGTGCAGACCCTGTACAGGTCTCCCCTTCAGAGCTGAGGGATCTCACAGCACAAAGGCCACCTGAGCACTCAGTTCCTTCCAAGTGTACCAGACATTTTAGTGTTTAAGGGGGAATACTATCTAAAAGGAAGGCACACTTAGTTAGCCAAAAAGTTTTTCGATACAGCAGCAAGGTACTGATGAAAAAAAAGGGGAAAAATAGAAAAAAAACCCTCCTGAACTTCATTTAATTCCATCTGATCTCATCCCACTCTGACTTGGTTAATTAACCTGTAATAATTTCTTCTGGATTTCCACATTCCATCTTTTTCATATAGCATTGCTTAGCTCTGTAGCAGCTTCAAGTACCTTTTATTTAGGATTGTCTAATACAAATAAGAACACTCTGATCTACAAAAACAAAAAAAGATAATAAGCATTAGAAAGATCACTATTTAGAATGAATATCAGTTCCTGAAGCACCATGGAGTTCACATTTTGATGACAGACCTCTTTCTAGTCTGTTACACTAAGAATCTCACAGTTTTGAGAACTCTGGAGAATGTTAGATGAATAAGTCACTCACCCTACATCCAGTGCTATTTCTACAAAAACTGGAATTTCAAACACGTGTTTTTCCAAATGACAGAGTCCACAGCACAAGTAAGGCACATTCTGGAACAAGCTGATATATCTGTCCTGATTTACAGAAGCATACTTGCTCACCTTTAGCTAACACCTATTAAATAGAACAGAAGATATCTGAAGATTTTGACTTCTTCAAAAATTTGAAAACTGAAGATTTGAAAAACTGAAAATTTCAGACACAAAATGTCAACCTCAGGAAATGGATCATGGCCTCACGAAATATGGAGCTTGAGAATATACTGAGCATAAGAATAAAATAACAAACCAATTGAAGACTGAGTGCTAAGTGTGTGACAGAAATTGATACTAATGGAGGAATACAAAATAAAATGTATGTATATGGGAATGCTGGCTTGGATTCCCTGGCTTCAGCTGGCTGACAAGTTTAACCACTTGTTCTGAGTGCAGTTCTGTCACCAGTAACAGTGAACACTTGTTCCCACTATGCTGTCCTAAAGAAAAGTGCTGAGTAGAAGTGGATAAGTAGTTTTTCCATCAACACAACATTGATAAAACACCACAGGAGAAGCAATATTTTGGTTTCAAGTTTGAAAAAAATGCAGTAGAAAGATGTGAGAGCTGTGTTTTCAAGGAGATTCTAAACTAGCAATTAGCAGCTCAAAAAAAGAGCACTGTCTGGTCTGTGCCCCGAAAAACCTGCACACTGGTCAGCATTCATCTTTCTCCTCACTTGTGAAATTCTGGGCTGACATGACAAAATCCACCCAAAGACCTTAAGAGTGCACAGCAAGATTAACAGTGTATTGTCATGGTATTGCACTTAGTGAACACAAGCTATAAAACAGATAAAGGGGAAAACGCATTCCCTAAGGTCCCAAACTTACTGAATATTCTTGTATTACTTAACATCTTCTGGGCATTTAAAAAAAAAATTACTAATTAATGCTCATAGTACCCAGGAGGCAGGATTAAGCAGCATATAGCATTTGCAGTAAAAACTCACGGCCGCACAAAACTCTTCTCATTTGATGTTTCAGTTTAAACTCAAAACAATCCAAATATATGGACATTTTAAGTGAATCGAAATCTTTATGATATATAAAACCACAAGAAGCTCAAGTTGTTACGTGAAACCATGTGGAAGTGTGTAAGGTTTATTGAGTTCTGCTTTGTGTAAATCCCAATACCAGAGGAGAGCTAGGAGAGGAGTGTATTGTATTTATCATATGTTAACCAGAAGAGGATGCTAGCAGAAGCTATTATGAAATGTTTTATACTATTTTAGATAAATTACACAAGACCCTCAAATAATGAAGAATTACTACAAGTTATTAAGAATTGCACAAAACACAAAATATTCTTTTTACCTCCATTGTGGAGACTGCACATACATGTGTTGGTGGCAGATGTGTGGAATGTCTTTGGCTGCCTTCACCTAGAAAAACAATCCCTCCTTCTAATTCTAGTGAAGAGGGACTGGTGGATTACGAAGTGTTTCATATAAATGCTTCATAAGAGAGGTTTATAAATCTCAGTGGAGAAGTCAGTCCAACTAATATCTTCACTCAGCAGCCTGTATTTCTTCAGAACAAAGCCTAAAAGTGGAAGAAAAATGTTCTCTTCAAGCCCTGTATCGCCAAGGGGAAATTATCCTTTCTAGTTTGCAGTGAAATTTTACTTTTTTAGAGGGAAGAGGTAACACAGATCCCCCCACGAAAGGTTCCGTTCCAATAAATGGTTGGTTGGACATGGGTTCCATGAGCCATCCTCCTCCTTCATCAAACTCCTCCTCTTCATCAGCCTCTTCTTTCTCAGGCTATGCAAAATGGAGGAAGTCACTGGGGGATGTAACCTGTTCTCCTCTCAACTGGTGAATCTTGATGCAGGGTAGGACAGGTTGGAACAGAGCTGAGGAACCTTCACAGTAATGGTGCCTGCCTTGCTGACAACAGGCAGTGGCTGCTGAGGTGACAGGGGGTGAGGCCAGGGACAAGGCCAGTGGGACACAGCTGTCCCCCAGCTCCACCTCACAGGGCAATGAGGACAACTGAGGGACTGGAGTATCTCTCTTGTGAGGAAAGGTTGGAGGAGCTGGGCCTGTCCAGCCTTGAGAAGACATGACTGAGAGGGGACCTCATCAGTGTCTCTCAGTACCTGGGGGGATGGTGTCAGAGGATGAAGCCGGGCTTTTTTTGGTGGTAACAAGCAATAGGACAAGAGACAACGGGCAAAAAGTGATGCACAGGAAGTTCCACCTGAAAAGGAGGAAGAACTTCTTTACTGTGCAGTGACCACACACTGGAACAGGTTGCCCAGAGAGGGTGTGGAGTCTCCCTCACTGGAGATATCCAGAACCGCCCGGATGCAATCCTGTGCCTTGTGCTCTAGGATGACCCTGCCTGAGCAGGGAGGTCGGACCAGGTGACACAATGTGGTCCCTTCCAGCCTGACCCATTTGTGCCTCTGTGAGACCGAGGCCCCAGGGAAGAGCCGCCCCTGGTCAGCGGCCCCGCTACACAATCGGCAGCAGCCGTGTGGCGCGGACAGCCCCCGGCGGCAGCCCCGGCCCCGCTCTGCCCCGGCCCCGCGCGGGG
>VZRF01002592.1:463665-530896 GCA_013396875.1 Vireo altiloquus
GGGCGGAGGGGGCTCCGCGCTCTTTTGTGTCCGCCCGGCCGAGCCCCCTCCCCTCGCCGCGGGAGTGAGGGGCCGCGACCCCCACCACGCCCACGGCCCCTGGCCGGGCCGGGAGCCGCGCAGCCGGGCCAGAGCGGCCCGGTCCTCCCCTCCCGATCCTTCCCGCGCCGTTGTCGGGACCGAAATAACCTGGAAGGTTTGGCGGTACTTTGCAGGGATAAGGAGCGTAGGGCGAGGCCCCGGGATGTGGTGCGAGTACCCGACTGGCCGTGCGGGTGGGAATGCGAGGCCTTGGTGGGCTGCACGGCAGAGGCGCCCGGCCGGCCCCGGGCAGGTGCGGCCACCGCGGAAATCACAGCCAGGGTGACCAACAATAAAGTTGCTGATTAACTGAGGACTCCTCGTCTTGTTCCATTTGTAAACAAGGGGTCACGATAGACGAGTTACCTCTCGAAGATATGTGAGCTGGGTGCCATGCAGGCTGGGAGGCTGTTGGTGTAAGGAGGAAGGTCCCCCCCGTGCCCCTGCCCTGGCTGCGTTTGCATTATTGAAGGGCATGAAATCGGGTAATGGGATCGATCGTCTCGCAGTGGCACAGACGCGGCTGGGTGGCATCAGCACTTGTCCTGTGACACACATGGCTGATGGGAGAGAGATGGTACCCTGCCATTACCAGTTTCTACACAACAATTCTGTGTGTGGCAGGTGTTCTTGGGCAGACCTGTGTGTGTGTGCTAGCAACTGTTCTGCCTCCAGAAGTTACGTAGTTGGTGATCCTGAAGAGTACTGTCTAGGTTATTCACAGACAGTCCTATTGGAAAACAACAAAAAAATTGATGTGTTCTAGTAATGTTTCTGCAGGAATAATATATATTCTCTAATACAGCAGCAGTAGAAAATCAACTTCTAGGTTTACCAGTTTCTTTGAGGCTTAACTAAAAAGATGTGTTCTGAAAAGAACTGTCAGGTAAAAGGTACCTAGTGTGCTTGGCTTGCTTTTGGGGTGGCAGAATTATTGATACCAATGATCCGAACATTTCCAGGATGTGTGAGAAACACAGAAATTTGGATTTTAACCCGTGCATGGACTCTGTTACATGTAGTAACCTTTTCTTGACATCTTGCTAGATGGCAGTTATTGACAATTAAAAAAAATTTGCAGCTTTCTCAAAAGAAGCTCTCACAAAATGGTAGCAAGAAGGAAAATGGCAGGCGCCACTTTTGGCAGTATTCAGTCTGGCTTTAACTGGCTTGCAGGAGTGGAGAAATGGTGTCTATATATAATCATTAGCATAGTGTTCCTAAACAATACTTGTGGTTGCTTTCTTTTTTTCTCTGCTTATGTGGCCTGCGGCATGACAGTTACAGTGTAAAGGCAGGATCCATCTGTAATTCTCTAGGACACCCAAAATGGCTCAATCTGAATCGTGAGGCCTGTGTGAGTTGGTTTTGCTCTCTGCATTGAGGGGGTGATTATACATGGTCTTAGCTGTTGGCATTTACAGCTATGGCATTATATTGAGAGAAGTTAGGAGCACTGGATATTAGATTTCAGTATTTGACAGTTACAGCAGTTCAAAGCTTAACTCTTATTTGTGGTAATAATTACCTGAAGGGAGACAATGTTCAGAAGTTGAATGAAAAAGAATGTTTAAGATAATGTCAAAATATGAAACATTAAACATTGAAACTTAGAAAGTCTGGTACCTTGTTTTGTCAACCTTTAAAAAAGGTTTGCAAGGTTTCTTCCTTTAGCACTTTCAAATGTAAATCTAATGTTGCTCCACCTTTAAAATTTTTCTTAGAAAGAAACTTGACTGTTAGTACTGGGTTTTGCAATAGTGTTTTAAAGAAACTTAGTATTTGGAAATTGATGCTTTAGTGGCAGGATGCTTGAAAAAAGTGCAAAACATGACTATATATGTGCATACTAAACAATATTGTGCATACTAAATAACATTGGTAGAATAAAAGCAATGTCAGCAAATTGTACAGTTTTGGCTGAAAATGTTGGTCTGGTGTGAACTAGCTTTGTAAAACTCTTAACTTGCCCTGTTGCTTGAGAGGAAAAAGCTGCTTGGCATACTTGAGTTACTACCTCAACAAAGGAAAAGTAACCAACTTAAAAATGTTATCAAACTTCTAAAAGAAAGAGGCAGCATTTATGGATTGCTGCGTTAACAGGTAAGCTTAGTTTTTCACAAAAAATGCTAGAAACGTATCAAAAACTTATTATTGAAAGGTAATAGAGGAATTTCAGTCAGGTTGGTGAAGGAAGCAGGTGCTGGTGCAATGTGTTCAACACTGCTGCCCTCTTCCAGCTTCTGCAAAAGCAACAAAACTGCCTCCATTCCTCTGCTCATCTTTTTTATTTTCCCCTCCAACTTCTCTCTTCTGCTGCCAGAAAATAAAATGCATGGAAACTCGGTTTCTCCTGCTTGCCCTGTATCACTGACCCACTCTACTTGATATGAAAATGCATGTGGTTTTAGTCCATCCATATATTTTGGGAGCTAACTGTGCTTGTGGATGTTAGCCAGCCTAGGGAGGAGCCACCAGCTGCTGCTCTAGCACAACTGGATCCATGTGGAGGGGACTGGTGGTCAGTGGCAATGAGGCTTGTAAGATAAGACATAAAGTTGATAGACTGTAACATGGAGGGGGAAGGTGGAAAGGTGGCAATGCACTGTTTGGATTTCATAAGGGAAAATTTCCTCCCTGTGTGCCAGAAGGATCCTGTGCAGCCCAGGTACTAACGAGCCTTGGTGACACTGTCTGGTCATTTCAGCATCAGTCTGCTTTTCCCAGTGTTACTCTGCTGTGGGGGAAAACGCTGAAGGTGAGGGATTAGAGAAGCCTGAGATGGAGAGAGAGTGCAGCATCTGGTTTTGTTCTAGGTATGTGCTAAGGGGTTTAGCTTTACATTTTTGTGTTATCTGCTGGAACAATGTTCTGTGAATGCGTTCACCAGTTGGTGTTTCTTGCTACAGATGAGAATTCAGTAGGAAATTAGAATCCCAGAAATCACTGAAAAATAAAAGAAAATAAAAGTTGTATTTTCAATAGAAAAATCTTTCTCTTTAACAGGAGAGCATGCAGAAAGCTCAAATAAAACTTTGTGTCTCTGCTGTTATGTATGTTATGTAAAGCTGTATGTCACAGCTTTACATCTCTTGTGATAAGGTGTGACAAAATGAATCCACGATGACTGATGGGGTTACTACCTACAGCTTTGGTTATTGTTTCTGTCCTGCTTCTTTGGCAGAGACAACTGCATGGAATGTGTACCAAGGGCTTCAGTTCATTGCATATCATTTTCTACTGTCTCTCTTCTAGGGTAGCAATTTTGGGAGATGAGGTGAATAAATACCACACGAAGTCCTTAAATCACAAGAGGCCTTTGGTTTCCCTTCAAGAGGGCAGTTTTGCAAATCATTGCCAGATAACTTCCTGTTCTGAAAACAAAAATCTTTTTTCTACGATTTTTTTTCTTTGCTTTTTGTTTTATACTGATCTAAGCTTTAGTCCCTTCTTCTCATTGCTAGCAGGTCTGGGCTTGCATTCTTCTTTAGTTATCATTTAGCTGAGCCACTGATACTGACTGCACTCTTAAGAGAGCTCATAAGATTAAACAGGATGCAAGATTTACTTTAAGATACTGATGTATTATTAGTTTAGTATAGACATATTATATGTACAACAGTCTGAGTTGTGGGCAGCTGACAGGAGGAAATTTTTTAAAGCATCCTCCACAATATTTATACCAGATGTCACTGTAAACCTGTATGTTCATTCATTTGCATCTTATCACTGAACTTTCTTTGATGCCCTTGAGATGTTTCTCCTTTAACATATTTCTTTGGTTAATTTCCATCAAGTAATTTGTATATCCCTAGTAATTCTCTTTTTTATTAGAGGTTACAAAACCAAACAGAAAACCACTGACAGAAAACACTGTGCTGCTGCTCTGTATTCAAAAAAAATTTTTTTTTTTTGGCAGTATAGCCCTGAATGTTTGTGTCCTATACTTGTTTACTCTTCCTGGTTGTTGATAAAATCAGATAGTGGCATGGTCATTTTAGAGACTGACATGTCACTTCTGATATGCTTAGCTCTCAGTCTTGATTCAGTCCATGTATATGCATGGAGAAGCTTCAGTCTCTTCCTAGCATTGGAGACAGAGGATAATGTACAACCTGGAGTAACTGCTTCTTGCTGTGGTGCACAGTATGTGCTGCTGGAGGACAGAGGTGTTGGAAGCCCTCCCTTGTGCAATTTGGCAGCCACACAAAGATAGGAGAGATGGTCTTGTATTCAAAGGCATTGCAATGTTTGCATGCTGAAACTGCCATGCAAATGGGATATATAATCTGCAAATGGCTACTTCTCTTTAAAGTTGTAACAACTCAGGGGTCTAAAGCAAAATCTGAGAGTTCTTGCCCGTCTGAATCTTTTAGGACTGGATCTTCTGGGATTTTGCCTGTTCTAGGATCTACTTCCATCCAGAGTAGTAGGTCTTCCTACTAAATAGGCCAGCCTAAGAACAGTTGTCCTTTTTAGTCTCCCAGTGACTGCAGTTAGTGTAGGCAAGGTGTTGTTTCTATGCTACGTTGGACTGCTGCCTTTCCAGAGCAACCTCAGGGACACAAAATTTAGTGTGTGTCATGGTTTCGGAGGGGTTTTATTGGTTGGTTGGGGTTTTTGTTTCTTTGTTTAAAGGAGGGGGATTAATTAGCAGCAGTGTATTGAGAACAGTGTTTTCTCATTTTCTGAGCATTGTTGTATGTATTACAGAACTTGAGCTTGACAATCAGATCATGTGGTGATTGACTGGAGTTTCAAACATCTGAAATGAAAGCTGTAATGCATGAGTGTGTAACTGTTTGTTATGAGATCACTGGGATAGCAGTGGCCACATTTTCCTGCAAGGTCATGTTTGTCATCCATCAGGCTCAAAGACATACTAGTAGGGTGACTGGGTGGTATATTACTTACAGTTGCTATATTCAGATGCCTGGATCTAGATTTGAATTGAATGACAAATCTGGCTGAAGTTCTTCCACCAACTTACTTGGATTGAAGTAGTGTGCTGAGATCCTCTCCCTTCCTCACTGTGAGGCCAGCCGAGCTGTGGAGGAAGCTCGTGGGGCAGCTGGGCAGGCTCTGTCTGTGGTGGCCTTCAAGATGTGGCCAGAGGAAGCCCTGAGTGCTCTGCTCTGAGCTTGGAGCTGACCCTGCTTTTAGCAGGAGTTGAAGTAGAGACCTCCCATGGCCACTTCCAACATGAATTACCCTGTGGTCCTGGGTCAGGACCTGGATATGCTGAGCATTATGCAGAAGGTTGTTAGTGCTGTCCCTAATCAACCTGTCCCAAGGTTGTCCTGGCAGCTAAAAACCTTTCTTCAAGTAATACTGACAGAAATAATTTCAGTTGATGTTATGTCAGTGCCTGTTTTCTTTATCTGAGTCAGATCTGTCTTTTTCTGTTGCAAGCCTTTTCCTGTCAATTTTGCTAATCACTATTTTAGATTCATAGTGTTGATAAACTTCCACACAAATTCCCACTAATGGTGAAATAATAAATCCTGTAAGTAGATCTGGAAAGGTGCACACTGGAAAGGTATTGCCTTGAGGATGCATTAGTCTAATATGACCAAAACTGTCTGTAGATGCAGCAGAGGTTTGAAAGAGATTCAAGCAGGAATTGTCTTTTGAAGGCAAGCTGGGCTAATGAAAGCAAGATGATGTCTTAGTGTTGCTGGATCTTAAAATCAATTAAGATTCAGATGGAGTAGCTTGCAGGAGAGGTGAACAGAAACCAGTTAGTTGTCACATCATGGCAGAAATTTGAAGAATATTGCAACCCTGAAGGAAGGAAATAATTTAGAAGAAATGTTTTATGGAAGATTGAAAAAAAGAGAGGGAAAGAAAGATGAAGGTATTTAAAATAGTACTGAGGCTGAGTAAAGATTGTTGAGATCCTGAATTAAATTCTAGTAGGGATCAGAGAGCTGAAACTGAGAACAAGACTACTAAGAAAATACTAACTTAATTTTGGAGGTAGATTTTGAGATTTACCTGACTACAATTTTAATTGTTTCAAAGTGCAGAAGGAAGAGAGAGGCACAATTCTCTTAATGATGTGTGATGTCAGCTTTGGTGATCCTGACTGCAGGATTGTGATATCCTTGCATTGCCATTACAGTAAACTCAGTAAGCAAACTGCAGACCCTTTGGGAGATTGAAAAGTAAAGTCTCCCAACAAAGAGTCTGCAAAATGTGGACAAAGTGAATTTATGTGAATTTATGTTGGCACATGGAAGGCTAATGCCTAAAACACTGCCCTTCCTTTGGGTAGAGCTGCTGTGTAAGAAGTGAAGCTGGTTTACAAAAGCCCATCAAAAGGGACCTGAAGTTCTGTATAAAAGTGTGTGTAATCTATACAATGAAGAAGGGGTGGAAGAGTCTTTTTCTCTTGAGCATCTCCTAAGGCTCCATCCAGCTGTTGTTGTAATGTGAGCAGTGCTCGCATTATTTGTGCATCTGTGGCTAAGTGTAACACCAGATGTTGCCTGAAGGTTTCAAAGTGAAACTCAGCCCTGTGGCCACAAGCAAAGTGCAGATTAGTGAGAGGTTAAATGCTCATATTTCTGGGTAGGTATAAAAATAGAACAACATTGCTTCTTCCTCCCTCCTTCCCTTCCTCTTCAAGCTAATGGTTGTGGAAAAAAAGTGAGCTCCATGGTTTCACTGGCAACAACCATGTGATCCTTCAAAGACACCAAGGTACCACACAGCGGGTGTGGGGTCAGTGAGTCAATTCAGCTGGGCTCTGTCTCCCCAGGAGCTTGTGTGTGTAGTAAGAAGGAGGGAAGCACAGGCTCTTTTGGCTTCCCTTTTTCTCCTGTGACCCCATCTCTGAAGTCTTCTTGTTGGTCACTGCATCAGAACACTGGGAGAAGAGCACTTAAGGATGCCCAGAGAGTGAGGCAGGGCAGGACCAGGGAATGCTAAAACATGACTCAGAAGGCACACAGGAGTAACTGGTGTCTCAGGGAGGAGGAGGATGCAGAGCTCATCCAGAGGCCTGGCTAGAAGTTTGTCAGTGGGCTTGACAAACCAACATGGGGGTAAAGGTGAGTGAAGGATGCACTCTGTGTGGTAATTAATAGGTAAAGCATTCAGTGAATAGGGGGCTGGTGTAGGTTTTGAGGGTTGTTCAGACACCTAGCATGTTCTGGTCAGACTCTCATGGGAACTACAAAAGATTGCTATCTGTGTGCTACATGAACCAAATGATTCTGTGCATGGCATGACTGAGGTTTTTGGGAAGCCTCACAAAACAGTTGAACTATTTCCCTGTCAATAAAACTCAGGAATGACAGTGGAGATGCTGTTCTCCAATAACAAAATATTTATGCTTTGTATAAATTGATCTCATAGTTTGATCTATGGGCCGAGTTTCAGTAATAGCTGCACTTAGTGATGTAACAATCACACCTGAAAGGTTTCCTTCTTCTGGTTGTAGATGGATGGTGACAGCTCCACAACGGATGCTTCTCAGTTAGGAATTGCTGGAGATTACATTGGTGGCAGTCACTATGTGATACAGCCTCACGATGGTAAGAAATGAGAGACTAAATACTACTGTTTCTCTATGTATGTGTAGATATATTTTCTTCCAGTTCTTGTATAGTTCTCTGCTATCTTCTCTCAGGCTAAGATTTGCAATTGTTTTCATAATGCCTTACTGTATAGAGCATTTTTTTTTTGCAGTCTGAAGGGGGGAGGTTGGATTTTTAGATGTTGGCACCGAGACCTTGAGGGGATGACAAAAAGAATTGTTCTTCTGGGAACTAGTTTGTATTTTGACATGACATTAAGAATGTTTGGTGATCAGCAGCCATGCACACTTCTGTGTATAATGTGATAAAATGCTATCTTTGTAAAGGTATCCTGATGTTGCATCTATTTTTAAAATTATTTCTATGTGCTTTCAAAGGTCTTCATCCTTCAGTGTAAGATTTTAAACTGAATTATTTCCTGCTGTCTATCAAATACCATTTTTGTTAACTTTTCTTCATTTCATTAGACACAGAAGACAGCATGAATGATCACGAAGATACAAATGGCTCAAAAGAGAGTTTTAGAGAACAAGATATATATCTTCCAATTGCAAATGTGGCAAGGATAATGAAAAATGCCATACCCCAAACAGGAAAGGTAATACCCTTGTCTGGTAAAGAAAGTATGTTAATCAGTTTTATTCCATCCTCTCAGTGAACTTGAGCTGATAGAACAACATATTTTTCCAAATGATGCTGCTTTATTAAAGAAAAGCGTTATAAAAGGAAAGGGAAAAAAGCCCCAGGAGCAGGATGTGATTGAGACCAAGTCCATTTTTCTTAGATTTCTGAAAGCTTTTAGTAACTGCTGTAATTAGAGCATCCAGAACTGTTCTTCATAGGGCTTTCAAGAGCTTCCTTTTTCTAAGATGAGTTCTCTGAAATTGTCGTAAAGGATCAGACTTGGTGACAATCACTAAGAATATTTTCTATGCAATTCTCTTGAGAGATTTAGTCTGCTTTCATTGAGGTGCATAAAATTTGGAATAAGTGAATCATTTTGGCTGAAATAGAAATCCAGTGCTCATCCTGAAGGAAAGAGAATGGTTAGCCTTCCATCATCCGAATATTCACACTCACAAATGCCAAAGTGACCTAAGAAGTCTGCTTTATACATGGAGCAGATATGGCCAGATACTGAAAGCCTTATTTATTTCTTAGTCTAAGAATAGACTTTTTAATCCATTCTGCTGAGCTGGTGATTTTATAAGTGTTTCTCCTCATTCTACCTGTTTATCTTAAACCTTTGCAGGGCTCCTATGACTTGCTGTTTGTCTATTGTATTCCAATACAATTCCAGCCACAGTGACATTTCCTCTAGCTGAAACTGATCCCTTTTTCTTGAGATCCCTCTAAATAGAAGCAAGACATATTTACTTGCATCTGCTTGTATTTTCATAGTGTTCAGGGCTTTCTGGAGATCTGGGTGTTACATTTATAACTTTGCTGTGAAAAACTCTACCCTAGTCCATATTGTCATAAATTTTTAGTGATCAAGATGAGATTTTTCTCAAGAATTTGGCATATGGGATGTAGAGCTATCTTGAAAAATCAGGATGTTTTTTTGTGAAAAACTGCAAAGGAAGCTGCTGGCTGATGACTTCTTCTGAAAATCTCACCCTACATGTCTGAAAATATCAGAGGAGCTAGTGAAGATTCTGCACACAGTCACTGTTTCATTTTTTTAGGTTCTTTTCATGTGAAGAATAAGAATCTTAATTATTATAATCTTTTTGTTGACTCCTGTCTGCTTCCCGAGTAATCATGAGTAATGCTTGCTATAATTTTAAGTCAGGTAAATTTTGTCCAGCTGAAAACTGTAATCAAATTTACTTATTTCATTCTTGCCAGGGGCATATGTTTCTTCATATGAATTCTCATTTGGAAAATTTATACCAGAATAGTAAACCATTAGAAAGGCTTGCTGCTAGGCATATATTCTGGTCCTTGAATCTGGGCAGGATAAAAATACATGTTATTGCTGAATTTGTGGGAATGTACTGCAGTGGGGTTGGGACTGCTGGGTCTCTTAAGAAGAGGAAGTGGGCTGTGACATTGTAATGAGCAGGTTTGAAGGGCCATAGATAAGCAAAGCAAGAAGTACTGAGATGCATCTGTGTGTAAAAGCTTGTACAGAACTTAAGGCTTCAGGAGATCCTGATAGTTGGCTGTGGTGCTTGAAAATAGTAAAATGTGGGTAAAATCATGTTGCAGCTACTCTTACGTAGAGCAGTGAGGACATCCAGTGGTTCCTGGTACAGGTGTTGCCTAAATGGGTATTATCATTGGGTTTTGGAGTGTTTCCTTTATTGTCTGGTGTATTCTTTGGGGGTTTTGTGGTTTTTAAAATCTTGTGTCATAATTAATGATTTTATTATACTTTTTCCTTACTAGATTGCTAAGGACGCAAAGGAATGTGTACAAGAGTGTGTAAGTGAATTCATCAGCTTTATAACATCAGAAGCAAGTGAGAGGTGTCATCAAGAGAAAAGAAAGACCATCAATGGAGAGGATATTCTCTTTGCCATGTCTACCTTGGGGTTTGATAGCTATGTTGAACCTTTGAAGTTATACCTCCAAAAATTCAGAGAGGTTGGTATCTATGGGTATTTCCTCATTTATTTAATCTGGTCATTTATCTTTAGCTCTCTAATCTGTCATAATTGTATAATGGGTAACTTGCACAGTATCTCACAGCTCTTGGTCAGGGAATAATGTTTAAAAGCATTCCAGAGGATGTCAAGAGAAAAAGGAGGAAGTAAGCATTTTGATTAGACTTGCTGATTCAGAGTAGTTAAAGCTTTCAACTGAATAAATTCTCTAATCTATTTGTGGTAGTAAATTGCTCTGTTCTTTAAAGGTGCCTATTAAGAATGTTTAATTCAATCTATGGATTCAGTCAATATGTACTGATTGCATCCTCTAAGGAACTGGCCTAATGCCTATTGTTTGTCTGGACTTCAGATCTCAAAAAGAAAAAACTGTTTTTCTCATGTTGGAGTAATGATTCACATGGAAAACTATTTGCTTCAATGGAGCTTTTTGAATTATTTTTTTTAGCTTGTCCCTCAGTTTGCATTTGATACATAGTACATGCTAGTTATGTGATCCAAACAGTTTAATTTATCCTTTCTCTAGCAGAAAGGGACTTTTTTCCTTTCAGCAATTTAGACCTTCTCAAAAAGGAAGTTGCTTCTTCTTGAGTTTTTTGTTCTGGTCTGCCTCTCCCTGTCTAAATTGTCAGTGCAGTAGATAAGGATGCTCTCCAGAGTTCCTTTGTTTTGTAAACCTAAGATTTTTTTAGGTCAGACTCACTAATGATACTTGGTTTGCTGGCAGCACTTAAAGCTTCCCCTTCCCAGAAGGTCATTTGCTTGATAACTGAGTAACAGGAGGTGTAATATAAAGTTGGAGTAGTGGTGTCTTTTTGCATTTCTGTGTAGCAGTTGCACATGCTGTGATGGTGCTGTACTCACTTTTATTAAAAAGGCAAGTATTGCCTAACTATTTCCAGTACTACTGAGTCTGAATAAGTCTGAAGTGAGTCTGTGCTACTTCCATTCTTAACTGACCATTTATGCCGATTGTAGATGCTGTGGTTTGGGTTTTAATTGCATGGATGGATTGAATGGATTTGCTCATCAGTTTTAAATCTCTGTTCCAGCAAGAGTGTCTTCAGGGTGAAATACTTCTGTTTTGTAACTGAGTATTTTGTCTGCAGCAAGCAGTTGCAGAGAATCTTTTTTTGTGCCCATATTATTTTTCCTAGATGTTCTTACGTAATAGCATAGAGCATCAAACTTCATACTTGTAAAACTGCATGCAGATGACTGGGGGCCTTGGCTTTCCATGCTGATATCCCTTCTGGCTGCAGTCCTTGATGTGGGGGAAGAAATTCCATATCTTGGTTTTAAATGTCAGCTCTTAGTTGTATGGTGATGGTGCTTGTGTGTGGTTGGTAAGCAAATGTTGCACATTCTTGTAGTTGTGATTCAGTCATTTCTTGTAAATGCTCTTAACTAATTCTTAGCTACTTCTGGATTACCACAGATTTTTGACTTTCTGCAGAAGGTGAAAAGCCTTTCATAGAACCACACAGTCCTAATTTGCCAAGTTTTTGTTTCAGGAGTATGGCTAAGATGAAAAACACTCATGAAGTGTGAACATTCTCAAATCCCATAGAGTTTTACAGGTCTTGGATTTCAAGCTCCAGCTGTTGCACTGTGACTCTTCTGCAAATTTCAAACCTTGGCTAGAGCTCCTGGGGCTATGAAAAAAATCTCAGGCTTTTTTTTTGCTTTTTTTGTGCTCTCTCTTTTTAGGCAATGAAAGGAGAAAAGGGAATTGGGGGAACAGTTACAACTGGAGACGGTCTAAGTGAGGAGCTCACAGAAGAAGCATTTAGTAAGTAATACTTCTAAATTAATTATGTTATTACTATAATTTTTATAAAAACAGAACTTCCTTCAGGCATCAGCATTCTTACTTGAGGAATATATCCTGTATTAGTCATAGCTAATGTCAACTGTGGACAATTTTAAAATGCATATATTAGTGCTAGTATTTTTCTCTACACTTAAACACAGGTTGTAATGAAAGGTGCAAACCTTTTTCTTTCTTTTTCTCCAGTAGCTGGATTATTTTTATTTAGGCCCCATTCATTTAACTTGCAAGACTCTTGGGGAAAAAAGTAAAATTAACTCCTCTTGATGACTTGAGGAGGTGATCTTTGAGAAATGAGGCAGAGAAGAAAAATCATCTTTTTCTAAAAGATTTAATTCTAAAACAATTTCATCTAATTCTAAAACACTTAATTTCATCTAATTCTAAACCAATATTTCTTACATTCAAAAGAATGCACAGATTGGCAACTAAAAGGTGTAGGGCAAGGAGTATCACATTCAGTGTAGTTTTTCTTCCTTTTGCTGTGGATTAAAGCCTGACAGTTTTTTGGTATTTGCACTGTTTTTTTTGGTGCTGGATTTTTGCATGTAGTCTCCACCTTGGCTTTTAAATGTTATGAGCTGGTAATGTTGAAGCTGATACAAGAGGAATTAGGAGCCACAGATCTAGTCATATCTACTGACAAGATTTAGTTTTCCAAGTATCTGATAAATAGTCTCTTTAAAATCACTGGTAAACTACTGAACTAGCAAAAATTCAGAGCCTGAGGACTAAAATGACCTGTTCAGGATTGGAAATACCCTTTGCTCTCAGTTTGATGACTTTGGCTACATAAAACAGTGCAGATTCCTTGGGTCTCTTCTAGCCTGGAAGATGAGTTTATAAAACTGTCTGGAAATTAAGAATCTAAATCTAAATATTTCAAGGGTCCCTTGCAATATTTAGATTTAGATTCTTAGTTTCCACACCTAGGAGCCTCAGAGTGCTCTATGAAATAAACCTTGAGTTGCTGTGACTTGAAAAGAGCCATTTTAGAAATGTCCTGACAGGATTAAGGATTCAAAGGAGATGTTGCAGTAGTTGAAGAAAGTAAAAAAAAAAAAAAAAATTTAAATAACTAACCATGTCAAGTGCTGCAGGTATTTCTCTCCACAGAGGCACTATGGATCTGTCCAGAATGATGCTCTCCCTGCAGCAGTAGCAGTGACAGCTGTCCTTCTGTGGCATAACCCTCAGCTCTTTGTGTTGGCCTCATGCCAGGGCTGGCTCAGAGACTCTCCATTAGGCTGTGTTGGATGTGGAACATGCACATTGAAGGGCAGTAAATTTTGGACTTGCCAGAGCCACTCTCACTATGATATTAATGCATCTCTTAGCCTGCAACTGAAGCAATTGAAAATGTGTATAATGAAGGAGGAAGAAAAAAAAAAAGACAAAAACCCCAACCAACGAAAAATCTAATTACAAAACCCTCAAGCATCAGCTTTCAAATGAAAACTGTTAGGATTATGCTGTGTTTTCAGAATTTGGTATTGGTTATACATCTTGTTTATACTTGGTAACTGAAAGAACAAAGCCCCGTTGTTGGTGTCCTAGGGGAAAATGTTGTGTTAGTGACTTAAACTACAATTTAAGAGTTTTGCTGCTTTGCTTCCAAATAGCAGTTGTAAGGCACCTATTCTGAATGTCAGAGCTCAATGTACATGTTACTTTATAAGGTTTATCTTGGACCATCACTCCTTGTGTTTTCTCTCAGTATCTCAAAAGTACTTTTTACTCCTTTTGTTGGCCACCTCTTTCCTCTGTGAAATCAGAGCTCTTGTGTGTGCCCTGAAGGACATGCTGAAGTCAACCAGTGCAATGTCAGGCTCTGGCAGTGCCTTTATTTTTTGTCATTGCCTGTTCCTGTTCCTCTCTTCTGCCTTCCATGGGGCTTCCATATTATGGAGTTCTTGATGGATCCCATTTTATAAAGGAACGTAGTGATTTCATTGTGTACCTCCCACATGGCTATGTTCAAGTGCTAACTTTATGTTTAAACAAAGCCAACTGAATTCTCCAAGTTTCTTGGGATACTGAGCACTGGAGATGGCCTTTTGAGTAGTGAGGGTAGCGTGCTCCACTCCATTTGCCTGACTGCAGGTGTGGACATTCTGCCTCAGGCACATCCAGGGGAAGAACAAGGTGCAGTCTTACTCTCAGAGCAGAATTAAGTTGAATTTTATGTGTTTCTTCTGGGAATGGGAATGAACTTGTTCACTTGTAACACTTGGTAACAGGTGTGTCTGTACCAGTGTAGGATTGTAACTCAGGAGATGAATGGCTCTGTAGTCCTGGAGTGGACCACAATTATTTAATGGTGACAGACACATCAAAAAAGGCTCTGTATATCAAGCAGCTCCTGCCTAACTTGTTTTAAATGCTCTTTCTTTCAGCTAACCAGCTGCCAGCAGGCTTAATAACCACAGATGGCCAACAGCAGAATGTTATGGTCTACACAACATCGTATCAACAGGTATTGTATCCTGTCCCCTACTCTCCCTTCTGCTAAAATCCAAACACTAGTTCAACTGCTCTGTTCTGAAAGATGAGAATTAATTTTATTTAGTGCTTTGGTGGTGGCTGTCATGCCACTCCAACACTGAGAATTCATGGCTGCTTGCTGTGAATTGCTGTGCAGTTTCAGAAAAGGTGCATTGGAATGTAAGCTTGCATTTTCTTTCTCTAGATCTCTGGTGTTCAACAAATTCAGTTCTCATGATTTTGAAGAAAACTTTCCATCTGGGAACATGAGACTGAAAACCTGTGCAACTCTAACGAAGAGGCAGTTTTAATGACTGGTGAAGAGATTTATCTCTTTGTATATTAAATAGCTGTAATGTAGCTACCAGAAGCTTGACTAATTGAGGTGTGAGTTCTGACTCAAATCTTTTTCATGATGATTTTAAAGAAATAATTGGATTTTAAAGGTATTAAAGTATTTTTGTTTTGTACAAGAGTTTGTTGCTCTGTATAACTCCTGTATGCATTGTATATTGCAATTTATTACTGTCAGAGATTTGTAGACAGTTTCTTATTTTCATATTGAATCATGTTACTTTTGTAATTCAGGTAAACAGCTGGGTTAATTAATGTTTACCCTTTGAATAAAATTGTAAGGGTAAAGTTCATTTTTGAATGCAAGTTGCCTTTATTATAAAGATTGAGTTAGTCTTGGTTATGTAACTTGTCTTGCATGACAACCTCAACTAACTTTACATGTCAGCTTATTTATTGAAATTTTGAAAGGGACTTTTTCCTCATGAAACTAGTAGCTCAAAAGAATTGCTACAATTGTTTTTTCTAATGTAACTTTGAATTAAAGGTTAATCAAAACCAATGAATGCTCTACTACATTTAGGGGTTTAGAGCTTATCAACAGTGTTGATGAAAGCACTGACTGTGCGATGCCGGTTTTCTTCTCGTTTATTTTTTTTTCAGTTGTATTAACTCTCTTACACTTACTTTGATACTTTTAAGTTAGTCTTTCTGCTATTGAAATAACTCTTCCTTTTTATGTATGGCTTTTAGAATCCCAGACTTAGAAATCCAAGGGGGGGGGGGGAAGAATTTTATAGTCCTTGTGGTAAAAGATCTCATTTTAACTTTTTACTGAGATGTTTTAACGTTTCTTGTGAGCCTGTGGGAACTCAAAAGTGGTAGTGACTCTGTGTGTCCAGGCTGCGTGGTGTGTGAGTGTGTGTGCACGAGTGGCTGACAGCTGAGCAAGTGATACAAATCTGAAATCGAAGACAGACTTCAGGTTTTCTGTGTCTTTCCTGGTTTGCGATAAACTCTACCTAGGTAATGTAGTTCTGTATATTTAGTGAGCTGTTCTTGGTAACATTGCTGTTGCTTTAATAATGGGTGGGTAATTTTGTTGCCATGTCTTAGCCTGGTTAGGGTAGGGGTGGGGGTTTTAGTAATACCTTACTCAGACTGAATTTTGGGACCTTTTGTATTTTTACTGTTTGCAGTGGACTGAAATGTAATATATTAATTATCTTTCCACATACCTGTTATTAATTTAAGCAAACCACACCTTGAAACTGTTGCCATATGATTTCTTGCTGGTTTTGTCTTTTCTTACCAAAAAAATGAAAGAAAAGTAACAGTTCAATATTGGGTAATTAGCATAACCTAAGATCTCCTGGAGGCCTGAAATAGGCAGTTCTTTAGCTAAACAAAAACTTTCTGTATGTGCAGATTTGAGCAGTGTTTTCTTACCAGTTAGCATCCTGCTGGCAGAGCGTCTGGAGGCAATCCAGTGTATTTGGGGTAGTCTGCTCGCATGTTCTGGGGTTTGTGGCAGCCTGTCATTCTTCAGCAGCTATGACTGAACAAATGGAGTTTTTCATTAAATGTAAGAATGAATAACACAATCCCTACACGAGCCCCTTCTCTTTGTATTCCATTTATTTCAGGCCAGCATAGCCTGTTCTTGATGTTCCCAGATTTGCAATGGAAAAAAGCTGTGGTACCAGCTAAGGAGAAGCTAGGAAGGATTTGGCATTTTGATGTATAGAAGGGGATTGAGGTGATCCCACACACTTGCTTGAAACAAGCAACATTTCTCAGTCTGCTGTCTCTGCTGTGAGTTAGGTTAAAGTGCTTTAAGTCTGTGGTTTATACACCGTCATGTAAGCAAAGACTCTGTCTTTTTTCTTTCTTCTCCCCCTCACCCTCTGAGGGCCAGGGACAAAACTGCAACTAGCTTGCTCATTCTCTTCCTGAAACTACAGGCGTTAAAAGTAATAGTACAACACTTTGTTCTGTGTCTCCTCCTAATAAAAGTTTGCAGGGTACTGTAGCCATGGTACAACAAATAAAACAAATGTGGTCTGAAGAAATACTTGCCTAATTTATATTAGCAGCAGCACAACCACTGCATTCTTTTTGTTTAATGAATCTGTGTTCTTATTTTGCTCTTTTTAAGTATTCAAAGTTTACCAGTAGCTGAGACCCAAACCAAGAATGACCATTCCTGCTACATTTCATCTGTTTCCACAAAACTGCTGTCTTTGGTCCTCTGAATGTTTTGTTTGAACTAAGATACCCTTTAACCTGAGCTTAAGCTTGAGACAGCTGTGACAGTCTATGTTAAGACTTGGAAAAAGGCTGCTTGAAACAGCAGTGATGTTCAAAGACCTTTTTCCAAGAACAGTGACCTTTTTTAAGTGCCTTTTCATGACACAGCAAGTTTTACCACTGTAATTTTTTTAAAAATGCATTTTTGTGTAACTTGATTGGATGCTTCTTTATAGGGTGCTTTTGGTGTCTTTAGAAGCACAGAAATGCTGTTATCTCTAGTCAAAGTGCAGTTATGAGAAGAGCTCATTTTGATGGTGCTCTTCTACATCCCATTTTCATTACAGGCATAATGGGAGATGAGGCTCTGCCTTTACTGGTCTTGCTGATGTACAAATGCATTGTTAACTTCTGCTCTCTACTGAATGCTAAAATATGTGGCTGGATGGTGTAGCAAGAAAACAAGAACACACAGATGGAGTTCTGGCATGAGGTGGTACATCCTAAATACCTACTGACCCATGCTTATCTGCCTGTAGCTAAAAATCAGCCTGAATTATGTGGGCTATTCTTTAAAGAGCTGTCTTCCTTGTACTCTGGATCACTGTGAATGCTGTAGGATGATCCCTATTGCAGAGTTTGAGGAAGATGCTCATTAACATGCTGTAAGCAGGGATAGGTGATTTCTCTCTTGCCTTTGGCAGGAGAGGAAGCATATGGGCAACTGCACACAGACAGGAGATTGCTCAGTGCAAAGCAAGGGGCAGAGCCAAGGGCTAGTGTTTTCCCCAGCACCTTACTGTCATGATAAGAGTTGGCAGCAGCCTTGCTTATAGCTACAATATTCCTCATTTTGCAGAGCTCTGAATGTGATTAGTGTTCCAGTTAAGTCACGGAGACTTGCTGCCTCAGTTACATCTACAGCAGTAAGACAACTTGCTTTTAAGTCACTGTGTTACCAAATGGTGTAGGCTTGACTTTTTTTGGAGTTTGATTTGTACCAAGTAGAAGAAAGGAAGTTTTTCACTGAAACTAGAAGTGATGTAGATGTAGATGAAAAAAAAAATCTCCAAACCTGGATGTAGATTCTAAGGTGAGTAATGCTATAAGGAAACTTCTAAGTTTATTTTATAATATTTTATTTTATTATTTTATATAGGGCCCAAGCAGTCCTATAGGAAGAAGTTTGATAATGTTAACTCTAATGGTTACTCTTATTGTTCCTCTGTCAGACTGGTTTGGTGGAAAGAGCAGTAGTGGGAGGATGCCTTTTGGATATGGGGGTACACTGTAAGACACGTAGCTAGTTGAAAATACCAACCAATTTCTCCTCTTTGAAAATCAGATATGCTGTTCTGGCAAAACAATTCACACTTTCATCCTTTCAAAGGCTGAAAAATAAATACATTTAAGCAACCAAATAGGGATCCGTTTACCTATTGATCTGTGAAATTGGCATGGTAATGGACTGCAATGTCACCTCTGACTCTCAGGCTGTAAAAGTTTAATGGGAAGCTCCCTGGAAACTGCCAGTTCAGCTTGTGGTGACATCCAAAGCCACGTGCTCTTGGGCAGGAGGGCAGTTTGCTGCTATGCACAATAGTCTCCAAATTGGTGCCAGCTGCACTGAGTTTATTAAATCCACATCTCCAAGGACAGTTGTGGAGGCAGGGCCAGAGGTGACTCAGTGCACAGCAGCTCCAAGGAAGTTGGCTACCCTGCTTTAAGAAATCTTCCAGGCAAATTTCCAGGGTCATTTCTTGGAATATTTTACTGCAGCATGCTGGGTCAGAGGACCCATTTATCAGAGCAATGGCACCTGATTTGCTTTTGTGTGAAAGAAAACTATTGAGGGTTTAAATCTTCTGGGCAGAGGAGCATCCTTAGGGCTGCTAATTTAATGTGTGTGTGCCTGATACTTACCCAGCCTGTACAGCAACATGAACAGCAAATAAAAGCACCTCCAACAGCACAGCCAAGACTCAGTACAGGTGCAAGGGCTGTGTCACTCGAAATACAGCTGCAGCTAAAACATTTGCAACAGCAAATTAGGAGAAGCATATACTATTTTTACTTCTCTCTGCACCCTGTGGAAGACAAACAGTCCACCACAGCAGAGCTCATGTCTCAACACTGTCAAGAGCAGCATGGCACAGATAAAGAATGCTGGGATATACAGGTTTGTTTCTGCATTGTCCCACTCCTCCTTGGCCCCAGCCAGGAAATCCAAACTCACCGGACACCTGAGCTCCCTCTGTTGTGTAACATCCTGGGAAAAGCAAGCTGGTGAACAGGGAGATGCCAGGAGCCAGCTGACAGGAAAAGCTAAGCACTGAGGGAAAAGATCTGAAATTGCACCTCCAGCCAGCTGGAGAGCATTTCTGCTACAAGGAAACTGGCTCCATCACTGCAGGATGAGAACATGGGACTGCAGAGCCTGGGGAGTGCTGCAGCAGAGGACGAGTCTGCTCTCTATCCAAAACCACAACCAACAGCCACGTTTTACAAGGCAAGCAGCTGAAACTCATCCAAATGTCTCTGGAGTAGATTAAGTGGGATCAAGTTCTGTACACATCAGAAAAAGAAATATTGACAATAACTTGCCATTTTGTGTTGTCTGGCTTGACAGCTCCCTTGTTGCTTCAGATGGCTGCAATGTAAGTAGCTGAAACCTCAAGCTGTTAGACTGATATTTCAGGTCTTCTTTTTCAAGACAATAATTTCAGAGACTCCAAACACTTTTCTTCTGGAGCGGGTGGCATTCAAGGTCAACACATGAGAGTCTCTTCTCTACTCAGGCAAAGTACAATGAAGAAATAATTAGAAAACTGCTACTAAAAAGAAAAGTTTGGGATATTTGTTAATACTGCTCAAAGTTACAAGATAACTGCTTGCACCTAATAACTTTTTGTTAAAGGAGAATTATCAGCACTGCATGCATTAATGTTGGTTACTCTAAAATGCAGTTAAGAATCCTTGGCAATAAACATTTAAATGAGTGAATGGAAATAAAAAAAAGAGGATGCAAACAAAACCAACGTTTTGGACCTTCTAAAAGGTTTTGGACCTCCTAAAATGGCATATACCCAGTGTGCCTCTTTTAAGAATCACTCTGAAATAACTATATATTGATAACTTCCATGTGTGGATAACGGTATTTTATAATTTCAACAGATACAGAAATAACTCTCTGTAGACTAGGACACACTGAAATGCTTCATCTCTTTTTCTCTTTGAAGATACCACATCCAAGCTTAAGTTTTCATTTTAAGGAGCTGCTGTACCAACCTAGCAATTACATCAGATATTAAAAACAGATGCTTATGAGAGGCAAGAATCCCCTCAAAAAAAACCCAATGACAGCAAACTATGCCCAGCCCCAATTTGTGAGATATTTTTATTCCTGTCAGGACTGTAAGTCCAACAAGTACCATTAAGTACTTCAGGCTTTTGAAGGATGTAGGGAACAGACCAAGTTGTAATTTACCACATTTATAGGTGCCAGATTTTCACCACCTAGCATGAGGCACATAAGGATGGAGTAAGAGAAAGGGGCCCAGTAGCTCACACAGAGCTCTTGGGCCTTCCTGCCATCCTAATCCCTCTTCCAGGGCCTGCAGGTGCATGACTCTATGGATCAAGAGGATTTATTTAAACTCATCTTTCTGATACTTTCAGCTTGGAAATTCTGATGACAGGGATCTCCACTTTCAGATCAATGGCAACCACCCCAAAATGAAGATCCCATTACTATTAACAGGAACAGGAACACGCTCATTGCCCAGACAGTGCCAGCAGTCAGTGCTCCACCCCGTCCTTGGAATCTGGAAATGCTTCAGTGTCAGAACTGGAAGCCACAGAATAAAAGCCCTGACATTTAGTTCACTAGAAATATTATAAAGGTACCCTAGGGACCAGCTAATGCTATAAAGAAAAAATAAATAAATTTGAGTTGTTTTTAAGATAAATTCATACAGCAAATTCAAATTTGCCTTCAAGAGAAAATAACTCCTACTCTGAAAATCTTACTAACAGAAAGAAAACAGCACAAGGGGATTCTTCACTGATGTTTTAGGTTTTCCCATTTGTTTTCCACTAATGCAAGAATCACAAATAACAAGACAACAACCATTATTACAATAGCTGGGAACACAAGGAAAGAATCTATCTGGAGCAGACAGCTTTTAGCAGTTTCTCATGTGAAGTCTCTTAAGGAGGTCTAGAAACAATCCAGTAGACCTTTGAGTTCTCTTGCTCCTCTCTGCTCCCCTGCTTCTGGCAACATGTGCTGCTTATTCCCACAAGAGTTCCCCATTGCTGCCATAAAAAGTTAGCAACTTGTCCCAGGATGGTGTCATTTTGAGCAGAGCTGGACATGAATACCATTCAAATCCTTAGTGCCTTCTGAGCACATTAAGTGCTCACACCTCTTTTTAACGAACTGCAACAAAGCAACACCCAACTCCTTGTCACTCACTCTCAGCAACAGCAACATGACCCCTGTATAGACAGGGGAAGTAATGTCAAAATATCGGCTCAGAGGCCACAGCCTGCAAGGCACAAAGGCACGGAGGGGGGCAGAGTAATGGTGAGTGCACAGCAACTGCAGAAGGTGGGGCAGGGACATTGGAGAACCTCAGCTAAGGAAAAAGCTCATGAGGTAACCAAGAATCAACGTAGGAGACAATATTTATGAAAGAGCAATAGTATTATGACAGTGCTTATCACTAAACCCTCTTCCCCAACTCGACAAATTTACTCACTCTCTTCTTTGCATCAGAAATTCCAAGTTTGTACACGTACACCTCTGAAAAAACAGAAATTCCAAGTTTGTACATGTACACCTCTTGAAAAAAAACCAGATACACTTCAGTGTTTACAATGCGTTCGATAGGACAACCACTTTATTACAAAGAACAAACAATGCTTCAAAATAAGACTAATCAACTTGTATTGTACAAAATGTCAGTTTCCTTGTAGAGGTCATTAAGTAACAGGCTGTAAGACTAAGTTCACGTCAAATTCGCTATCCTGAAATATCAGATAACAACAGTAATACTTATTATATCTTCAGAGTTTATGGCATGATCATGTGCTCTACTCCAAACTACATTCAAAAGATATTGCTATAATTACCTTGAAAACACAAAGTGTAGGTTATTGTTCACTTCATTTCCACTTTCACAAGAACATTCTGAAGATGAAGCTGTAGCAGTGTCTGCCATAACTGGCATTACTGTCCTACGCTTACACAGTCACAACCTCCCTACGGAGTTCAGTAAACCTAGACATTTCTACAATATGGATACTGTAATCTGATAGATTTCAGCTTCTGTTACATGTCCTTTAGCGGTATCGGAAATAGATGGGTAACATGGAGTCTCAAAGAGCTGGTGTCAACAGTCTGCTAAACTTTAAAATCGAACAATCAATATTTGTCTGATATCTAGTTGATAGGCAAACAGGTGGGATTTAGACATTATAAATACAGTTCTAAAAACAGACCACAAAGTGTATTTTACAGTGTGTACCACAATTTCAGTTTAAAGTAAAACTGTGAGCAACTGAAGAGTTGCATATGATCACTATTCAACATCACCCAACTTGGACAAAAAAGAGAAAGTGACATCTTATGTCAAGTCAGCTGAAGAAAGCACACTCACAAGGAAATTATACTTTCATTGAAAATGCCACAGTTTTACCCTTTGGTAGTCGTGACATACCCACTGAAAAAAGAAATTGTGCAAAGCATGTGAAACCAAGTGCAAAAAAACTCCACCCAGACACACCCAACAGGTTTTATTCTTAAATAACAACTCTACAATCACAGCTATCAACCAACAAAATCAAAGCCACAAGTGTTTTCTCTAAAGGCTTCTTTCACAGTACTAATAAGAAAAACCAAGTTCTATTCTTCTAGTTGACAGTTCATGTGTATGGTACTTTAGTTATCAGACAGTATTGGTAGTGAGATCCTACCTGACAAAATGGACCATTAAAACACAAATATCTTAAAGCCAGTTAACTTCAGGAAAAGTCCTATACATTCATACTATAAACACTGTTTAAAGTGAAACTGGGCTATCTGTCATTGTCATAAACACATGATTTTTCTCTGGAGTCAAACCACACGTTTGTGTTACTCCTGTGCCACAATTAACACTATTTATAGCTGTTTATGGTCCCCAGCACTTTCCAGATGCTATTGTAGCATGTGATGCATTGCAATAATTAAGGCTGTATCAGCACTTCATTATAACCCTGACTCTCAGGGTAGCCAAAACTTGGCTATTAAATCTGCTCTGGGATACTTGAGCTGCTAAATCTCTAGTATTTTAGTGATTCTTCTCCCACCAAACCAGGCACATCATTGATTTTAGTTTATATATTTACAAACGCTCTTAAGACAAATTTAACTGGAAGAGGCAAGAAATTCTACCTTGATGTATATTCTTTTGGCATTTGGGGCAAAATTAAAGTGCAAAGTATAAACTTCATTGCACAGTAAATAATTTAGATTTTATTTTAAAATAAATCTTATTTAAGTGCCTCAGTCTATTCACCTAGTGACCTTGTCCAACTCAGCCATTTTCCTCTACACTTTGGTAAACATAGTTTTATATATAGATACATAAATAGCATTTAAAATGTTTACCCTTATTTCACTACTGTGAACAAATTTTTTCTTTTCGCATAGGAATGGATCGACCTATTCCTAGAAGTAATGCTTGTTGATTTTATCAGCTAGCTAGTTAATGTAAAATGATGCATAGTAAAAGGGAGATACTGAACTTGATTGGTAGAATATGTTGGTAAAGCAAACAAGCACTTAAGAAGATTAACTGGAATAAATATGTTGAAAGTTGCCATATAATATGTGCAAAATTGCTTACCATGTATTCTAAACTTTGGTTAAAATTTTCAGATTGATGTTTTACAGAAACATTATGGAAGCAACACAAGTGATTATTAACACAGGAATGAGGTAAGTTATTATTAGTGCAAAAAGCAAGCATATGCTAAAAGCAAAGCATATGGATTAAAAAAAAAAAAAAAAAGAGAATGAATCTCATGGAAGTTTTAATACAAGACCAGAAAGGTCTCTTGTAAACATTGGTATTTACAAGTTTAAGATTTGTACAACTACAAAAGGAGAATTATAAGTAATAGTAGTGCATTTACAATGAATTTACGTTTTTTTTTTGTAATAAGAGCAATGGATAAGTTTATCTTTTTCCTTTTAAATTTTCAGGGGATATTTTTCAAGATTAAGATATTTGTTACAAATAGTAGAAAAAATCATTTCTTTACAAAAAAAGTATATATTAAAATATTTATACATTTTAAGTTACTATATAATAACTGGAAACTTTTGCCTTGTACTCAGGCACCACAATAAAGAATGTGGTATAAGGAACTGACCCGAATTTGCTCATATACCAAATCCTATGAATTAACGATGCAAGATCTGTAGCAATCATGGGGACCCTACCTCAAATACTACTGCTTGTGCCAATTCTTTTGTTCATTTTTAATTTGAAACTGTATTTTTATATTTTAACTATCACTACCAAAAAGAGCTGCTGGATAGAGTGTGATCCTCCACCTCACCATCTCTGATATATTTTCTATATGATACTCATACCTGAGCAAGGCTCTATAATGTTGATGTGTCAAACGTAAAAAAGGTTATATATTTTTAAGATAAAAACAATGCAAAAATAAAATATTTGTAGCATTTACAAATAGTACAAGAGTTACATTAAACACTACATTCGAAACTTGAGATTTATTAAGTCGTTTCTACTTTGAGCCTGATGTTTTCATATCTGCAAAAAGAAGGAGAAATTGTTAAATGTTTCATAATTTCACATAGTGTACATGGTCAAACACCTTCCAACAAATACTATTTCAGAGCTGTGGGATACAGATCATGGTCAAAATCCCTGCCAGCTAAAGGGTTTAAGGAAGACAATTTCATTGCTACTCCCCATCTCAGAACAGCACACACTGAAACCCAAGCAGTGGAGCGTTGACCAGGTGGGTCCCAGCCCAGCAGCTGAGGTCAGCTACCCACACAACAGTTCCCTGCTGCCAGAGGGGGTGGGCACTCTGCCCTTCCTCTGTGCCCTCGGGACCTCTGACCGAGCAAAGCCAGCTTCCAACAAAGCTAGGCCAGAAATGGGAAGGAATGAGAAGTTGGCAAAACTTGTTTTGAGACCCTGGATTGGCTTACTTATAAGGGTGAGCCAGAAATGACCAGGCTAAAACTAATGTTTATTTTCAGTGGATCCATTCCCATCCCCAAATCATCATGAACCTGGAACAAATTCAAGCCCAGGGACAAGAAGACAAAACCTCTTCTGCCCGTGATAGAGACTTTAAAGTGCATATGCATCACAAAAATGCACCTTACATCACCTGCTGGAATTTTTTTTTTTCATTTAGGAGGATGAAAAGGCTGAAAAAAACCCTGAATGCACTGTATGTCATGTACATGATGCACATAATTGGATTACTTCTTATTAGATTAAAAAACTTCTGAACTGAAGTGAATTCTAGAGAAGTCAGAAGCAACAGCTAGAATTGCATAAAACTCCCATAAGGAACAAACCAACGTTTCAAGAAGTTCACACACAGTGCTGTGAAGAAGAAGAAAGAAGAAATGCACAGCTCTTGTTCCACTCAAATGCTGTGTGTGGAAGTGACTTTACCTTGGAGCCACCGAACCTGCGTGGCTGGGCCGTAGCCTCTCTCGTTCTTGGCCGAAATCCTGAACACTATGGCAGGCCGGGAGGTGTAATCCACGTGGGCATTGGAAAGCTGGGCAGCAGTCACTATACAGGAGGTTTTAAGACCACAGTATATCCTCATAAATACAAGTTGACTTGGATTTTCCTGTAATTGTGTGGAACGGATGGCTAAGTAGGCAGAATATTCTAAAATATTTCCAGAGGGTGAAGCAGGAGGCTCCCAAGAAAGATGAATACAGTCTACACTCTGAAGAAAAAGAGAAAAATATGTTAGTATGTAGCTAACCATAAATATATAAATAATATTAAAAAAACCCCAAATTCTAAAGATTATCTGAAAATTCTAACCTATCATCACTGCTCTGGAGATAAGGATGTCTTTTGACTTTTTTTTTTAAAAACCCCTATAGATTTAAGGATGCAAGACTAAAAAATCATGGGGAAACTTTCAGATGAGTGAAGGTATATCTGCTAACCTGATCATTAAGACTTAAAATAATTCTTTTTAGCAAATTTCTTGAAGAATATTATATTGAGCAGAGTTAACCAAGTAAGCATTGGACACTATTTTATATGACAACTTTAACTTAAAAAATAACCCAAACAACAAACCAACTATAACCAAGAGTTCTGAGATTTGAGATGAGGCTGGTGACCAGAATTTTACACATCAGAACCAGAGTTACCTATATGTCTCACCTTGGTGATTTTGACTGTTGAAGGAGCTCCAGGAAAACCTGGAATGCACGTCTTGAATTCACTGATTTTACTGAAAGGCCCAACACCACAGCCATTAATTGCAGCAACTCTGAACCTGTACACTGTGCCTGGAAGCAGATCCTGTTTCTTAAGTAATCTGTAGTCTGGTACATCTTCACCTTCCGTCTGAAAATAAAACAACATTTGTGTTAATTTTTAAATATTCTAAACACATAAAAAAGTATAAGGTGATAAACTGAGACTAATTAAGTTTAATTGAAACTGAAAATCTATTTAATACTGTTTTACTTACATCAGAATTTATGAAAAGGTTTGGACTGAAGCACTATCTCACCTCAAAACAGCTGATCTAAGATGCAATGTAAGGCTACGTCTCTAGACCAAAATATACCTCATTTTTTCAGTCATTTAAATGAAATTTCACCTTGTGGTTACTTTTACTTGGGAAAATAAAAGCAAAGTAGCATTTACAACTACATAAGTTTTGATTTAGTTAACATAATCTTCTATCCTAAAAAATATTTTCATTTCAAAACCAGTTATTCCTAAAGTTAGGAGCTGCAGTTCAATGTGTAGGTAATCAAAATGTTTTTAAAGAAAAGCATTGTAAGTTAGTAACAAATAGCTTTCTGGAACATTATGTGCTACCATACTTCCATGATTAAAATATGCATTGATGCATCACTGATACTTACAGTGGAACTATTTTCCTTCTGAATAATGTAAGAACCACAATCAATGTAAACACTGTAAAATGTACTGTACTCTTTAAAACTAAGAAATATCATATTTATAGTGAAGTGCTTTCAAAGAAAGGTTTCTATTACTTTGTTTCCATCTCAAGACATGATTTTTGTTTCTAGTTCACTAGAATATCACTAACTTACACTTTTGCCATCAAGACTGTTACACTTTTGCAAGTTTCACACTCATAGTTTTCACATAACAACTTACATGTACGAAACATTAAGCTAGAAAGATCCAATGCAAAAGATACTACAGTTCCAGATCTAGTTTTTTTAAACAGCCTAGCCTATGTCTTTCTAGTATCTTTAACAATTTTTATGCAAAGAATCTGGGAACAGACATGAAACTGAAACATTTCAATGCTGGACTGAAATAACATATTAAGAAATTGTGGGGTTTTCAGTTTTTAAGAATTTTACTGGCTTGAAAGTTGACTAAGTTTAAAATTGTTTCCTAAGGTAAGAAATAAGAATTCACAACGGCAAAATAAGATATTTTGTATTATCATACACTAACAACAAAAGAAAATACATCCAGTTTGGGAAATAGTAAAAAAAGGTGAGAAAAATACATTAGGAATTACTGGTCATAAAATACAAAACTCCTGCAAGCACTGGATTCTGCTGCAGTGTCAGAAAATCCCACATTTTGTTGTCAACTGTATAAGCAACAGATTCTGAAATAGGTACGTGCAAGTTAGGTAAGAGAAGAACCAGCAGCTACCTTGCTATTGATGTTCAGTGTTTCCTCTGGCAGCAGGTAGAACTGGCTCACCACAGCACTGTTGTTCTTAAAAATCCCCACATCATACCACCGGCGGTCCCTGGCTTTCACCGCTGCCGGCGGCCTTTGGGGAGCTCTCTGGTATTTGAAGAACACATCATGTACATTACCCATACTTCAATGCCATGGAAAAAATGTTAAGGCTCTACTTTATGTAAGAGACAACCCCCTTTTATACCAGTGTTACTTTCTTATGCTTCAAATGAATATGCATGTGTTATTAAAATACTGTGCAAAACCAACTGGTTCTTATATATTTACTTAGACAAAGCCTGTCATTTAAAAAGCAACAGCTGGGATGTCACATCTGATAGTCTAAACAGGGAGGGGAAGAAGTTTAAAGCTGTGGAACGAGGTGTCTGTAGCAGCATGTAGTTGTGAGTTAATTTCTCTCAGAGGTCAAGAAGTTTCCCAAGGTGGTCCAACATCAGCAGCTCCCCTGGGGCTCAGCTGTAGCTCAGCCCCACACGTGCTCTTTGTCGGGCACTGCCTGCAGCCAACAACAGCCCTGTGCTGTGGGGCGCTGGGACACAGGGCCTGCAAGCTGCTCTGACTGACCCAGAAACACAAACTGGCTCTCTCACTGCTCTCCAGGCACCAGGGAGGGCACTTGCACAGACAGGTCAGGATCCTGCTAGCATGGAAATGGGGCAGGAGCTGCAGCTGCTCTTGGCAAAAGCACCCCAACCCTTTAGTAGCAGCTGCTTCTCCCCATCCTTATTTCCTCACTTTTGGTGGCAACAGTGGCACCTTGGGTTTGTGTATTAAGTTGTAAGCAGGTGAAATAGGAAGCATTTACTTTTTCAGGCAGTATTTACAGCTTGCATAGTCAGTCCCCATCTCCTCTAGGGAAAAACATCAAGATGTCAGTTAAGTTACGTTCCAAATCTACAGAATCAGCAGCTAACACTAGTCTGATCTAATACATCATTTAAAAATCAGTTGTGCATACAGAAAAACTTTTAACATTTGCACATCATGCAGCAGAGACCATTACACTGTGCCAGTTGATAAAAATGATTCGACAGCTGAAACACGTACTTGGATCTCCTCCCAACTACACAACTGCTACTCAGAGTCACAATCAAACCCACACAATGCAATTAGTTTTACAACAGAAATGTTTACCCCTGTATTATTCATTGCAAGCTCAAAATAAACATTGTTTTTTCATTCAGAAATATAATCAAAGGAAAACAGAAGAGCCCTTACAACTAATCAACAGAACAAGAGGTAAAACAATTTGACAAAACTTTTTCAGACTTACAGAGGAGTGTGAATCATTTGTCTGTCCAGTATTGACCCTTGCTGAAGGCATGACACAAGCAGTTTCAGCAGCTAAAAACAAAAAGTTAAATTTAAAAAACGTAAGCAGTAGAAAAAATTTAACACAAAACCCACAGAGTATGACAGTTGACCTTAATAGCCATTTACAAGTATTTGTTGCACAAGAACGTCTCAGACTTCTTTTGCATGCAGTTCTATTTATAACACAAACTAATTTTGGCTTCTGTCATATTCACAGAACAATTCTGAGAGTCTGGCATTGGAGGCTGCTACAGATAATACAAACAGAAGGCAGGACTCAGAAAATCCTAAAAAGTGACAGAATTATGAAATCGATATAAAATATTTGCAAACAAATAATCTAAATACCAGATTGAGGCACATACTGGGGACATTGAATAGTCTAAGTGTGAAATCTTAATTTGATGGCATTGTTTCTGACATCAATACAGTCTGAATTCTGAACATAAGCAGTTAATCTATAAACAATCCTAAGAAATGGGAACAGAGCATTCATTAAATTTAAAAGGGAATCTAAAATAAAAAAAAAGATTAAGCACATGAGTAACACAAGAAGCATTAGTATTCTATGCTTGTGTTCCTGGGTTTTGCTTTTAAAATACAATAGTGCTTGGTAAAAATTATACTATACACACAACATCAATATCAGAATACAGTTCTTTAGTTAACACTCAAAACAACACAAGAACAGCCTGTTGATATTTGTCAAAAACAAAACTTGAAAAACTACCCATTTATTTTCTGCATTGCTGCTTGTTTTGGACATTTCCAGCAGACTGTGAAGAGGCCAGCACATTTGACTAGCAGTGAGCTGGCCACATTAACTGGCCATATTTATTACAGAGGTCAGTTGCTTAAAATCAAAATCATCTAAGGTTACTATTTTAGATTTTCACTGACTAAATAGACAATCCCTGAACGAAAGTAAATGTGCAACGGGCACCAAAACTAGCTGCCACTGATATTTAGAAAATGAACCGCTGCATAAATGAAGATTTTTCACTTAGAAGAAATGTGGTGATTTACAAATGCATAGAAGGAATATCCTGATTTTAAAAGACGTATAAATGCTAGCAGAGATCATCCAGACTGCACAAGGTCTTCAACACCCAAACCCCTATCTACATGCCAGGTACTACTCAAGACGGGAATCCCACCATACTAGAGGAACTCTGATGGCCTTAGAAATACATGGCTCAAAATACAGTATGTGAAACACATTTCAAACCTTCAGATTTTGAATTGAATGTTGTTAGTGAAGTTTCATCTTTAACAACTGCCCCATTTGTACTTGATGATTCAGTTTTAACAGCCTGCTGGGTTACCATAGTTTGTGCGCTGGAGACAGTACTGGATACAGAAGCATCAGGATTTACAGTTTGTTTGTCCAAGTCATGTAATTCACCTACATTTGCTGATGTCTGAGCACCTTAAAAAAAGAGAAAATATTAGACAGAATTCAATACTGATGACACAACACATCTCAACTTGATCTAATGGATTTCGTTTCATATAAAGCCTGAGTTTAGCTCAGAATTAGGTTAGAACAGATCTGATTATATTGATTGCTAATGCTTACTTTTGGTATGTAACTGAAGTCTGTCTACACAGTCATACACAGATGTTTTAAATAACTGTGTAAACAGTTATTTTAAGCTTGCCATTCTTTATGCATTTGGTCATAAAAAAATTATTTTGGAAAAAAAAACCCACTAAAATAAAGTATCCACACAAATCAGTATCACAGATTTGTAACAATCAATTTAAGATTAACCCTTTTAGAAGTCTGTTTCTCACTTAGCAATAAGAATCAAAATTTCCACATGTAATTAAATTACACTGTGAAGAAAATAAAAATCCAACTACTTATAAAATACATTGAAGTCAAATATAAACAGATCAGGTGATTAAGCCTGGATTCACTACACTGAACTTAAGGCACTTCATAGCCTTGTCATCTTTTAATTTCCTCTACAGTCAGAGAGAAACATGCTTCTCTCTATGTTGCCTGAAATTTTACATCAGCCAATAGCTTTTCATTGCTAACAGACAAACACAGTGTCAGTTTGGAATTACTATCACCATAATGTTGTAAAATGTTATTTGTCCCTTTTTATTTGATGCTAAAATGACTATTTATTGGCCATCATAATAGTGAATCTATTGAGAATTTTATGTGCTTTGCAACACTTCAAACAAATTAAGGTTTCATTTTTCTTCATTATCTTCTAAAAATATATTCAGTAATAACTAACACAAGTTGGGTTTTTTAAACTACAAAGGACTCATAAATAATGTTAAATTACAAGATTGTTTCTATCTTATTTTATGTTTTTGAGATGAGCTTTAACTCTCACTTTTAAATTTTTTTTTTCTATAGTCATCTTACTTGAAGTACAAACAGGCAAAAGAGAAGGGGCATTTGATTCTTTGAATCCTGTAGCATCTGCGTGGTTTTTCATAGTCTCCTTTGTAACCTTGTTTTCAGGTGCTGCAACCTTTTCTTTTCCTTCTACTTTTGCATTGGATGGAAGGGAAACTTGGACCTAACCAGGACAACACATTTGTTAATGTTAAACTGCAAAGTTCAGAAATTGCAATTGCAAACATGGCATGAAAATGCTTGCTCATAAACAACAATATAAACTCCCCCAACAATTCCCCCTAATACTTGAAATTAGACCAAGAAATCAACCTCTCAATCCACTTTACCTTACAACATTATAGAACAAAGACTCAAACACTGAGTTGACTTGGAATTTTCCCTGACACACACTAAATTTTATCTGAGAGGAAGCTCATTTTCTATTGTCATTACATGGAAGTTCATTGCTCTGTACATTTACTGAGAGGACTTTCGGGGATGGGGAAAATCACAATTACAGAGGCTTTCAACATTTGCTTTCCTGACATGTACTTGAGATATTTCTACTCTTAGTGAAATTTATGGTATTTCTACATGTATTTTCTCCAAGAATATATTATGGATCCCATACAGATCTAAGATTTTACACAACTGCAAAGTTCTAAAAATGGGATCCTTTAGTCACAGTTTGTCCTCACTCTTTCTGTTAAACTGGCAAAATGATGGAACATGTACAACTGCACAAGCAGACAGATAATAACTGGATTTAACCTGCTGTAGGAACTTATGACAAAGCAGACTAGCATAAAACTAAACTAGACTAACAAAGAAGGAATATGCCTTATTCTTTTTGCTTCTCACATTAATGTCACCAACATTTTCAGGATGAATAATATTCCTACTGGTGCCAGGCTCCCAGTTAGCATTGTGGAAGAAAATACACTTGCAATTCCTTTCTGCATTAACAAGAAAAGTACTTGAAAGACTGTCTCTCAATCCTAAAGGCAAAAAGTATGTAAGCAAACAGACAACTACTTCAACAGGTGTCTTTTTGTTTTATTTGGGTTTTTTTTCCTAAGACCTAAAAAGTATGCAGGGAGTTTTAAAACTGCACTACCTTCCCACACTGTTTTGACATCTAAGCATTTTTCAGTTTAAACTTACATTATTAGGAATGAGATTATTTGTTTGGCTGGGATGATCCATCTTCATTTCTGGATAAGGGACGCTAGGCAATGATTGTGGACTTTGATGTAGAGAACAGCCACCTTGCAGGTAAAAAAAAGCAAATTCCCATCAGTTATGTCAAACTTCATATTATGATGGCTGGAACCTATTTCAGTAAGGAAGAGGGAGGACAAAGTTGCCTGAAGGAAAACTTTGTTCTAAGTCTGAAATGAAACTGTACGGCCAAACAGTCAGATGAAATCCCTTCCCCACTGCTTCCTTTCTCAGACTGTACCCAGCATTCTACAAATACCTTCACAATTCTGACAACTGGCCAAAACCAACAGAAACAAGTCAAAGGGGAGTTTTCAATAATTATGATGCAGGCATTTGGGGAGTAACCAAAGAAACAGAGTCTCTTCTCTCACAGAATAGTTCTTTAAAAAACAAACTCATATTTATTACTTACACCACCCTCCTTGTGTCTGCCCAAGCACAAACATTAGTGTAATATGATCTGACTGCTACCTTGTGAACTCGGCACTGATGCCTCAGGAACGCCAGTACCAGGAATTCCAGCCACCGGTGGCACTGGTGAGTCAGCATGTAATTGAAGAAGATATCCTTCAACTGTAGGGACTTCATCCCACTTCAACTGAAAAGAGTTGGTTGTAGCCCTGATCAGTTGTACCTGTGATGGTGCTAGAGGTCTCTCTACAAGAAACCAATAAAACACAAATGGCATGTTAGAAATTGCCCTCCCTTATCAGTTTATTAAATAGCTGCATATTGCAAGTAAAATCAATAGCTCCCTTTTCACTAATGTACAATATATATCAGATTCAACAAGAAACCACTGTCAAAGGTGGCAAGTCAAGTCAGAGAATTACAAAGTGTCTTTTGAAAGTGTTCAAAAGTGCTCCAGTTTTGATGCTTTGTTTTTAATGGTTCTGCAGCCAGTAGGTCTTTGGATTGTAGCTACATCACACTGTAGGGATTACAAACAGGGGATCCTAGTGCTTTCCTAAAATGCTGCAGGTAGCTCTTTGGCTCCTAAAGCTTCACATATTTCTCTAATTCCTCTTCCTTTTTGCTTGCTCTGTGTAGTTGAAGTGAGCCTTCCCTCTAACTTCTGCACAGGCTGAAGCCTAGACATGATTAATGCCAATGGCTTGCTCCTCTCAAGCGACTCTGTGCCTGACTAGGCTGCAATCTTCAGCACATGCCCCCCCCTTACTCTTTTTCATTTTCTGATTTTCTGAGGGAAAAACGAAACAGGAAAAAAAAAGTTCTAGTCTAGCTCTCTCCCTCCCAACACCATCTCAGTGTCCTGCCATCAATGCAGCTACTAATGGGTGATTAGTGCTCCAGAATTCCCTTCATCCCCAGGAAAAATTTGGTCCCTTCTTAGATTGAAGAGTATCTTTTTGCAGTCCAAGAGATGAGGAAGCAGCAGCAGCAATGATCCCAAGAGAAGAAGGGATTTGGTAAAAAAAGTAAGTAGTAGCAGAAAAGATCATTAAAAAGACAGTCCAGGAACTCTAAGTTTAGGCAAAACAGCCTTTATCATCTTGCATCAACTGGCTATGGCAGGCAGAGCACAATTTAGCACAAAGTTCTTCCAGAGGCTTTAAGCAAGCCTTCTTAATTTTTTCATTTTAAGTAACAGTCTTTAAACAACCAACAGTGAGCATGATTTTAAAGTAATCTTTAAAATGCAAATAATCTTCAAGTTTGTTACAGCTTTAATGTTCTGATCATCAATCATGCAAGCTTTCCAAATGTTAATAAAATACATAGAAAGAACATAGTACAAGTCTCTTATTTATTTCTGACTCACCAGTATCAAGGTACCAAAGATCTTTGCAGCAAACTTGATTGTTCCAAGCTTTTCTGTAACCATCTCTACCACTCCAGATATACAGACGAGTGCCAACAGCTACAGCACAGTGTCCTGCTCTTGGCCCTGGTAGCAAGTTACTTTTGTCCTCCTGGCAATCTGAGATCAGACCTATCCATTCTGTGGTATCTAGTAAATGAAACTCAAGGCATTTAGTTTCTAGAGGTTTTTCAAATCAAGAAATAAAGATGTTAACACACTTAACTGCTCAGAAAAAAAAAAAAATAAATCACCTCTGTTTTCATAGACATCTGCATTTAAAATTGAAATATTATAAGGAGAAGGTCACTTTCCAATTAGTGTGCAAGATAAAATCAATTAATACAGGCCAAATTTTCTGACCTCTGGTTATCTCTCTCAGGCAAATAGATCTGAAGTTAAGGATTTAGGGATAGTAAGCATATAAATGAAGAAGAAGTATTTACATTACTATTAAAGTTGTATTAACAAAGATTTGCAGAAGCAAACCTGCTGAATCCTCAAAGAAAAATAATAATTAAAATATTATCTTTCAAGTAAGATGCAAAAAACTGGCAAATTCTTTAGTCAGTCAGGATTACAACAATGTATCCTAAACTTTTCTCAAGGTCTTCAAAGTAGTTACTCTACTCTGTTAAGAAAATATTAATTCAAAATGCCCACTCCCAGAAAGGCAGAAACACTAACCCAAATTAAGGTAAGAAAATGAACCAGTGCATTTCCATTCACCATCAGGAGAAGAAATTTCACCTCCTGCTGACTGTGGAACCCATCCACCAAAAACATACATTCTGAAACAAAGAAAAAGAGGGAAGGGGAAAAGAAGAAAAGAAAAGCCAATTAACATCCAGAACTGCTGCATGTGCTCTCTCAAAGTAGGACAAAACAGAAAAATTCCAGTGTTTTACAGTTTTGGTTCACAGCAAGTTTTATTTGTATCTACTCTCTCTATGAGGTACTGTTACAGACATCTACCTTCTAAAATTTTTGAGTAAATTAACTGATTGAAAAACCCAACCTCACAAAAAAATCCCGGAAGCTCCTCAAACAACTTCCTAGAAACAGAAGTGAACACTGCAACATTTAGCAAACCACCAAAATGATAATGCTCTCCAAAAATCACACACGTACAACAGAATTTCTACAATCCTTTACTGCAGACCCCTCAGTAAGTCATGCTAAATCAGATGACTGGCATCTAACTCAGATATCAAAATATAAAAATATAATGCAGGCTACAAACTACTAACATTTTAAGTGAATAATAAAAAGCTAAGCTGGTGGATCACAATATATAAAGCTTTCATACTTCTTTACCCCCTTGCCTCTCTCTCCTCACGCCAGCTGGTAAATTGATACAAAATGGACTGAAAGCCATGTTTAAAAATCCATTCTATCAATGCTACCTGCCAAAACAAACCACACTGGCAAGAAGCAGAGTAATGAGGAACAGACTACAGAAAATATGGGGAATAGTTTGGCCTGGAAATAGTTTTAGTCTTAGAGCAGTTTCTTTGCATAGCTACCTCATCTGTGTCACATACACAGAGGCTCTGGGGCTCACTCCTGACGGAGCTTATGCCCAGCTGAGGCTGCCCCAGAATGCACAAAGAAGCCCAGAATGCTGCTGGTGGGCTGGGCAGATTGTCCTGCTGGATGGAAACACTGGCAGTTTAATACCCCTTTCAGTGGTACTGAAATAGCAGCAGAAAACTACTCTACAGGGCTGATGTTTATACTGAGCAGTAGTGGATAAGCATCATCATTCTCCTACTAGGTGTACCTTTCTAGAGTTGAGCTTTTAACAACAGACATACTTGTTTCCTATTACATTGGCCGTATGCAGACTGCGAGGAAGTGGTACTGTCCCTTTGGTTTCTGGTCTTGACCAGGTCATTGTTTCTACAAGAAAGAGAACAAAATCCTCAAAAAAAAAAATTTTGTTACTACATATTTCACTACCTGGATTTCAGGAGGGAACATACCTCTAATATCAGCAAAACAAAATGTCACCTTTTTAAGATAGCTACTTTAAGAAAGAAGATGCAATAACAAGCACTTGGAACTTCTTTTAAAAAAACACAGAAAATACTGAGAAACTAACTGTCTCTCAAACACATGTATTATGGTTTCATTATGGTTATTCAACTTTGTTTCTTTAGAGTGCTTTAAAGACTATGATTACCATCTCACAGTGTACCTGAATCAGTGAGGATAATATAGGCAAATAATGCTGTATCTATTTAATTCCAAATATTACAAAAGGTTAATAATAAAGGTTACTCTGGTGTAAATCTCAATAATATCTGCACCACAGCATGCCATTAACCATTCTGTACTGTAATTTTTCCCCTCAGCCAGTAAGCACTGACTTCTGCTGGCAAACCAACTCACCTATGTCAAGTTCCCAGAGATCATTAAGCCGACAGCCACACATCCCTCCAAAAATATACATCTTTGGGCTTCCCACATCTTTTCTGCAGTACACAATGGCTGTGTGAGATTCTCGGGGAGATGGCAAGATTCCTTTGGTCACAGGAATGCTCCAGCCGACCACACCAGACCCATGTTGCAGCTCCAGTTCATAGAAATCATTTAAATATCTAGAGTATTATTGTCAAAGTATGAAAAACTCACTTATAAGCATGATGACAAGTGCGCTTTAAACCCTGACCACTTCCAAGTATTACAGACTTCTCTCTTGGGAGGCTGTAGAGTTTTAAACTCTCAAAACATTTGATGCATTGTGGACGGTACCAAATCTGGATTTTAAATGGCTTTAAAACAAAAGAAATTTAACAGTTATAACTTGTTGCCTGTGAGTAAACATGCTCTCTTATTTGCTACACTGTATTACATGAAAGAAACACTGAATACTGGAAAACAGTTCCTTGCAAAAATTGCTACAAATGGACACACTTGCAATAAACTGCAAAGTTGTGAGAAATACACGATGACAGTGATATCAGAGATGAATTTCTGCAACTCTAAGGCAACAAAGGTGAGAAGAAGCTGTTTGTTTTTCTTCTGGCTGACCAGTGGACAATTAGCCATTCGTTGCTGAATCCACCAGCAAGTTATTTTTAGATAATGGTCTTTGAATCTTGGCATTCACACCAGATACCTCTTGTTTACTGAGCTTGAAATTGCCAGTTTATAGCTCAGTGGATATAAGTGCTATGAACTGCAAGTGAATGTGGATATAAAACTTCAGCATTATAGCACAGTTTGCTGACAATAAAGGCAACTTCAGCTGTTACTGTAAAAAATTTCCAGATGAATTCATAACTGTTTTTCACAGCAATGTAGAAGAAACATCCATCATGAATTCCCTGATGACTCATGAGACTTTGCTGATTGAGGTAATTCTAACAAACAAGCCATTCTTAAAAACATCACCCTAAATACTATGAAAAATACCAAAGCCCACTCAGGTTTCCCTACAGACATGTCAGAGCTGTCAGTCAGTGTTCCATATTGTGCGATTAGCAGAAGGAATACTTAAGCTTCTTCGCATGTAACCCCTTCACTGCACAAATCATCCAACTTGGAGTACTTGGTATGCAAGACAGCCTGCCTAGAATGCTCTTTTTCAAAGCTGTCATATCTAGTAGTTTGTTTGCAAAGCCATTGAATTCAAAGACAAATCAGCATACCTGGGAACATTATTATTTGAATCTTCACTTTCATTTGCAAGGCCACCAAATAAATAGCACTTGTTACCATATAAAGAAAAGCTGTGGCCAAGCCGAGGACAGGGTGGTGATCCATTTGAAGGAGCTTGAGGTTTTACTTTTTTCCAGAGCCATCGACTTGCCTTGAAGATAAGAAAAGCATATTCAGAAATAATTTCATTTATAGTCAGTCATAACAAAGAGAATTAATATAATATTAACACTTGTATGTTTTCTGAATTATTTTTATGGGAATGCTGGGCTTTTCTTAGGACATACTTTAAAAGGGATGTGTAAGAGCTAACCTTCAAAAAACATTAAATATTTTATACTTTATTTAGACTAGATGGAAGTCTCTATTTCAAAGTTATTTAGAATAAACTTTAGATTCTGAAGATGGAGAAAATCTTTCTGAAGAAGAGCAAAGCTCATCTAACTTTCTTCTGCAGTTGATAAAATGTGTTTGTTCATAAACAGATAAGTAAAGTAGTCCTGAAAATCAAAACATTTTCAAACACTTCCTACCTGCAATTCATATAAATCATTGCTGTATCTTCCATATTCAACCATTCCTCCAAAAACTAAAATTCTGGTACCATCACAAACAAATCCATGTGCTGCACAGCCTGGAGGAATATCTCCCCTTACAGCAGGAAGGAACCATTGATTTGTAACTATAGTAGAAAAAAAAAAAAAGGAAAAAAAAATTAAAAATTTCAAATACCAAAATGTGTATTTTTTTAACACTTCTGCTTTCTAAAGAATTACCTTTTATCTGTAGATAACTGTGAACAGGCTATTTGCTTCACAGTAAGTTTTGAATGAATTATTATTTTTTTAAATAAAAAGAAAAGCAAACGCCTCTATCAAACCAATGTTACTCAGTATATGAATGAGCCCATGAGGTCACTGTAACTAAGTCAGTCATGAAGGGTCACCCAGCAATTTAACAGACTTGCCAAGAATAGAGGCTAATGAGGAACACAAGTGCAGTTCCACACAAAAGAGATAACCACACTAACTCAGAGGGAGCTAGCCCTAGAAACAGAATTATTAGAGCTACAGCAGCATGGCACTGTGCCTGGACTTAATAGCCCTATTCAAAAACTAATTACACTGTTCTGGGACCCATTTTAATATCCACAGAGTGCTGCACTGATACGGGGGAGAGGAGAGGCAAAGAGTCAAGAAAAAGCAACTGTCTGATCCAGCAGCAGCATATTGGTGTTTAAACTGTTCTGGAACTTAAGAATTGCAGAGGACAGTATCTTCTTTTTCCTATACTGTTTCGTGAACACGAAGAGGAGAAGTATGAAATCAGAAACTTCCAGTGAACTTTGCCGCAGAGGATTAAGATGCTCTCACTGTGTGCCAGCTCCTCGAAAATCATTACATGCATAGCAAGGGCCATGGATGACATCCCACACTCGGGAAGCTCAGGTCATAACCCTGCATCTTAAATCCCAGAGAAAAAAAGGTCAGTTTGGGCCAAACACTCATCCAGAAACTGGAACAACTGAGTCATGACTGATGCCTTAAATGGCTACCTAGAAACAGAGACTAGACAGGAATAAAGGAATAAAGGAGGTATTTATTTGAAAGGCCTTCAGATGCACACTTTGGGCTCCAGAGGGTCCTGACTCAGTGGATCCCAAAATGGACGACAGGTCACGAGTTCTTCGCACTTTTGTATCAATATAAATTCACCAACCAGGACCCAGCCAATGATGGAATTTCCCCAAGCTTGCCCCTCTCCCCAAGATGAGGGTTTACAGTTCTTGTTCTGGGTGTTCTTGGAGAGCAAGTTACAGAGGTTTGTTATGTCTATCTTAGCATAGAGAGCAGCACTTAACAAGCTACAGGAAACTTCAGATCTGGTAACACTAGCAGTAGAGGATTTAAAAAATATAAAAGTTAAAACCTAAGGCATCATGATTCTTTCTGTCACTGCTGCAAAGGGGAAACACCTTCAGCAGAAAGTCTGGGCAGAAAAAAGCCTGAAGTCATGATCAGACTCACTCAAAAGGCACCCATCAGAACCTATGTTCTGATAGGGGTTTTCTTTGGATTACTTGTCAGAACAGAAAGGTTAAGAGATTTTTTTTTTTCCTTCTCCCCTCAAAAATGTGATTTAAGCATATTAGATCTTTAAGCCATCAGAGAAAAATCTGTCTGGAAAAACCTCAAGCAGCCAACACTGGCTGACTGAGAAGCACAGAAGAGTGACTTAACTCTCCCGTCTCGGCCTAAGCCCTGAAAATTACATGCAACTTTTCCAGCCTCATTGAGCATTCCGTACAGTAACTATTTACGCGTCTAATCTTTCACAAATAAAATCGGTCTTGGGCAGCTTCCTGTTTGGAAAGGCTCCCGATGCCAACATGTTCACTTTTCCGAACAAGATTCCCATTCCAGCGCTGTTCGGCTCGCGTGAGCTGCCGCCACCAGAGGGAAGGAGGGATCCGGACACTCGTGGGGACTAATCCCGCCTGCCGCCATTCAGCCGCGACCCGCCAGGCGGGAGAGGCTCCGCACCCCTGCGCGAGAGCCAGGGAAGGCACAACAGACGTGAGACCGGCGGGACATTCTCCCGGTCGCTTTTTCCCAGGAAGAGCCGCTAACCCCGCAGCGCCAGCCAGGGCGCAGCACTCCCCCAGGGAAGACCCCTGGCCCAGGCGTATTTCCCGCCCCGCCATTTCGGCTCCAGGCAGCTCCTCAGCCTGCTCGCCGCCCCCTCGGCCGAGCCTCCCGCGGGCAGTGCCGGGGGAGGGCGGGAGGCCCGGGGGGATCCCCGGCGCCGTGCGGAGCCCGGTGCCACCGGCGGTCGCAGACGGGACAGCCCCGCCGCTGTCCCNTCCAGCTCAGCCCGGCGGCGGCCGCCGCCATCTCAGCGCCGCTCCCACAACGCACCGCGCGGCCGGGGCAGCCCGCCGGGGAAGGGGGAGCGCTGACGTGAGGGCGGCGGGTCTGTGTCCCGCCCGTGTCCCGCCCCGCGGCCGCCTCCGCCGCAGCCCCGGCTCGGCACGGCCCCCTCCGCTCCCGCGGAGCCTCTGGGCTCGGCCGTGAAGCCCCTGTGGAGGGGCTCCCCGCCTGCAGCGCGGCCCGCCCGAGGGGTGCTCGGGCCCCGCGGAGGTGGCGTGTGCTCCTCAGCTTGGGGCACCCGCTCTGCCCCCGAGCCCTCAGAAACGTGTAGCACGTTTTTTGTTTTTTGTTTTTTTTTTTTTTAACTGGCCAGTGGTAGGCGAGGCAATGCTGCTGCCTGCGAGGTGTGCAGCGAGAAAGAAATGAGTTGCTGTTTAAACACTGAAAGTTGAGATTAGCAACCGAGGTTTCGGTTCTACAGCTAGCAGCGGGTGACGTGAGAGAATTCGAAGGTCTCGTTCTGCAGGAGAGAAGCTACTCTTTCCTGAGTGAGGGGACTGCTGTGTGAGAATATATAAACGTGTGAGGCTGAGAGGAGTCCAAAGAAGGTGTATCTGGTGCTAAAAGCCTCTTGTCATTGTTGAGTCCTACACAGTAAATGATGATGCTGAGATGTATAATTGAGGTTGGACGTCAGGAGGAATTTCCTCACAGAAAGAGCGATTAGACATTGGCATGGGCTGCCCAGAGATGTGGTGGTGTTTAAGGAAAGACTGGATGTGGCACTTACTGCCATGGTCTAGTTGACAGGGTGATGTTTGGTCACGGGTTGGGCTCGATGATTTCAGAGTTCTTTCCCAAACCGATTCTGTGATTCTGTGAAGGTGTTAGCACTGCCGGTAATCCCGAGGGTTCTGCCAGGTGAAGGAGCCGGTCCCAGTTCTGCAGGCTCATATGGCTGTGCTGATTAGATCTGTTCAGCTTCACACAGAAATGGAAGGGAAGGCGAAAAAAAGGGCGGATTTTGATGAACATGATCTTAATACAACGTGAATACCATAGCACAGAAAAATGCTAATAGTTGTGACCATCTGCATGAAGCACATAACTGTATATATAACTGTTCATTTATTTTTTGCTCAAGCAGAAGATGGATTCCTGTACAAAATCAGACACAGATAATACAGTTGGGGCATGTTTGAGACACTCAGTTGAAAATCCACATTTTTGGCTCCTGTAAATGGAACAGCAATTGTCATTTAAAACACTTAAGATTTTTAAGACCTTTACTCACTACTACTCATAAATTTTGCACTGCTTCACAATAAAAATATGAAAAATAGTTTAGAGTTGAAGAGGTTTATTATTATTCCTTTCAGTACTCATGACAGTCTTGTGACAAAACAGTGTTTTATCATTTAGAAAGTTCACTCCTCGAAGGGATGGACAGAATTCAAATAAAAGAAGTGCTGTAGAAATAAAACTGCAAAAGCATTCCAGGAGAGTTTAGGAGGCAAGGTATCACCATGTGCTGGTTGCCTTGATCTAAGATCTTTTGAATCTTACCATTTGAATCTAAAGCAAACCTGTGGATTAAATGCTCAAACATTAGTAAATGAGATGATGCAATTCAAAACGCATGTTCAGAATTGACTTTTGCAAGTTTCCCTTAGCTTTTGACTAAAGGAAGCTCTCAAGAGCTCTGCCAACAAACACTGGAAAAACTTTGGCCTTCTGTTAGATTTTGGCATGTTGTAGTCTGGCTCTTGCACACTAGTTACCTGTTCACATTTACCCTAAATAATAACTAAAAACCTAACTTGCAGCTAGATTGTTGGAGTAACTTCTGGAAGGGTTTGTTTCCTTCTCTTTCCCCCACCCCTTTAAGACTTTTTGTCCTATGGGATTTGTTTGCAATCTGCTAGCTGAAGCTCTGAGGCAAGTTTGCCAGATCTGGGGCTGCATCATCATTCTGCACATCTGGAAGTGGTTTATGGGCTCTCATTCCTCCAGTGCAGTGTCTGGACTCTGCGCTATTCCTCAGCAGCAGAGAAAGAAAGGAAAACCAGCACAACTCCAAAGTAAACTTTGAAGAGTCCGAAAAAGGAATTGAATCGTAAAACTGTTACTGCGCCCTGTAAGGCCCTTGTGCGGGTGACTTCAAAGGAGGATGGTGGTCAGGGACGCTTCGGCAAGAGTGCTTACAGCTGTGGGTTATCTAGGATCCAAGTAAATAGCTCCACAGCGCTTCAGGAGAGAGGAATCCCGAATACTGTGCTGCTTTGAAGAGGTAAAAAGACTAATTAAGCAGGAAATATCTGAGCAGTAATGTCACTGGTTTTGAGCTTTCCCTTCTGCAGCCCCTCGTTTTGTTGCAGGATTTGGCAACTGAGTTAGGGGCTGCCAGTTTCCAGGAAATAATGTCTGCAGTCAGAAAAAACTGAGTAAATATTTGCAGGGGAACAAATATACCTCTTTCCTTAAAAATCAGTAGGTAATCAATTGGTGTTTCAGAGGCTTAGGAATGCTGTAGTTGTAGAACTCTGGCTTGTGTGAGAGTCTGTCTTTAGATTTTAAAGTTTAAAAAATAGTTCAGTTTATGTGGATTTGATAATTTCTGAAGATAGCATGAAGCTGTGGCTGTGCAGCTTTCATCTTGTTGTGGCTATTGTTAGAAATGCTAATTCAGAGATAGTAGGCAGCTCTGTGGAAACCAGGAGAAGATGGTGATTAGATAAAGTGGGGTGAGAAAATTAGTCCAAGGGTGTAGCAGGTTCCCCTGTCTCTCTGCTTACCTAAATGAGTAAAGTTTTTAAATTTAAAAGAAGGCAATATTTGTCTGTAATGCATGAGAGAAGGGCTTTCTCAGCTGTGTTTTTTTCTGACAGATAAGCTTGATTTCCTCTGTGTAAATTAATGCCACATGAAGAGAATGGTCTGCTGGAATGTAGATAACTAGTGCAGATGTGAAAGAACTTCCAGAATACTCCTTTCTCACTACAATTTAGTCATCAGCTGGGATTTAAATACATGTGAATTTAAATAGTTTGTTGCTACAGCTTAAGTTTTTTTTTAATATATTTTTTGTTGTCATTTAAATCATTGTTCAAAGTAGAGACTAATTTAGGATGCTCCCTGAACTGAGCACTAGCCAATCAGAGGTGGTCAGTTTCGTGACTCAGGTTTCAAGAATTCTTGCTGTTCTGTCTGATTTGTCAAGGAGCTGGAGTAAACTTCATTTTTATGTGTGCACAGAACCCATCTTATATCTTTGTCTGTGCTGTAATATGTCCATATCTGTATGTGTGGAAACAGGAAAAATTGTTTCCTGTTCTATCCCTACAAAGTATAAAGATTAGATCACACAGCTGGATTTTTTTTTCTCCTCCCCAGCTTCTGGTGCTGTTTTTTAACTGTTGATTGTTGTTTTGGTTATGTGGTTTGTGTTTTCTTTCATAAACAGTAGTTTTGGGTCCAGAATTCAAATGAATGTTGTATTTCTCATAATCCTGTACTTTAGGGATTATGTTCTATCTTCTCAGACAAAGTCATGGCTGCTCTCAGGCTTGGACTAGGAGCACAGTTTTAGGGAAGGCAGCCTCCTTTTCTTCAGCATCACAAAAAATATGCATAAATACAAGCCACACTACACCTACTGGAAGAATATGTCTGTAAGAAAATACTTTCACTATTGCTCTGAAATTTTTTGAGAATCTAGAAGACACTACCCTGGTATAAGATTCCCGTATGCTTGGGAATGCATATTCCAGCAAGAAATTAGTATTTGTGATAGTTATTTTTTGAGGTGAAATCAGAGATAAAAATATTTATAAATTGCATTAGTGGGTGTTTTAATACTTCTTTGTATCTTAAAATGTACTAAAAGTCGCCTGTTGACATTGATTATCAGATGGGATTTATTAAAATGTTTTTTACGAGCTATTAGTTGCTTAAAATATTTTTAACCCAGAATATTAGTTATTTGTTTTTAAAAAAGGTATTTACACTGATTAAGTGCAGTTTTACCAGTTCAGCAGTAAAATTTGATAATCCAACACCTAGTGCTTTATTTAACTAACTAAAATTCACTTCTTGCATTAATGATATTTCTCTTTTTTTTTTTTCCTTTTAATTATTTTTTTATTTTATTTTACCACAGATCCCAGTTCTCATCCAACAGGACACATGGCTCTTTTAAAGAAAAGTAAGAGAGATTGTAAAGATTTGAGAGACGTATTTTTTACGAAAGAGGACAGAAACGTCAAATCCATTTCCCATGCAACTGCTGTCACAGTTGTGTACAAATTTTTAGTTCTAGTATTGCTAGCATACTTACCTTTAAGTATGCTAATAAGTCTTTTCCTGTTAACTATGTCAGATAAGTACAACCATAATTCCCATTAATTTAAAATTACTCTTTGCTGCATGAGACTGGAGATTCTGGGACTTCCCACCAGTACTGCAAGCAGCTGCTGTTTTCATGTGAATTGTGCCCAGAGCACTGAAGCTGACTTTCACAGAGCTCTGCACATTAATGCTGTTGGTACTCAATATTGAGGTGTGGCCCCAAAAATTTTGGGGTTCTCATCAGCTGTAAGGGTCAGTGACTGAAAATGGACTTTTGGCTTTACTTATGTGCCCAAAATTTCTCAGAAGTCAATGGGCTTTTTCCTCAGCTGGTTTAAATTAGTGCAGGTTTGGTGACATTTTTTTACCAGACTCAATTTAGTCTTGTGCCCAGTTGTGGCCAGTTGGCCATTTTGATTAAAACAGAGCAAGACTCTGTTCCCTTTGCTCTTTTGAACACCTTAAATATGTTTTATGGTGGTGTAAAAGTAGTCCGAAACAAAGAACACCCATCATCAAAGTAACTGTTGATGAGGGCAATGTATTCTCTGTTGTGCTTGGTGAACTGTCCCAACTCCTGCACATGCTTGGTGTGTGCTGGATCACTTAAACTTGTACAAGACAGCCTACTAGAAACTATAAATGGGTATACACAGTCAGATCTTTGCCTTGCTTTGATTTTACTAATTAAATTACCCTGTAGAAACAAGTATTTTCAAATATTTTGAAACATCCCTGGTTTCAGTAGCATGGTGGGTTTGTTTTTCTATAATTTTTAGAGTTTTGCTCAAATACATCTTGAAGATCTGAACACTGAAATAGATAAAAAATTTCTCCTGTGTTTGAAGTTTTATTAGGAAAGCATGACAGAATGAAAGGGCTACATAAAAATAATTAACTCTTTAAGTGATTGTAACCAGACCACAGACTAGCCAGGAAAAAAAATGTTCCAAACTCCTGATAAAATTCAGAAATCTGTGAGTTTTCTAGTATGTATAACCCATATATATCGGGAATCTTAGGTTTAGTGAGCAAATTAACCATGAAAATCAGATAGTTGGGGATTTCTTTAATAGGGGAGAGTTAATGTTGTGTTTCTAACATAAAATTTTTAGCTTGGTCAAATAACATGAGAGAAACACAACAGAGACAGGTTATCAAATTCTTCTATCATCTGTACTGGTTGCAAATTGGATTTTTTTTTTTTTTTAATCAGCTACTTGGGAATCAGCTGTTATACTGATTGTTAACACATTCTCCCTCTTGTTTCAGTTAACCAGATCTTACTGTTACTTCTTGTTTTAACTGTGTGCGCAATTCTGTATAACAAAGTTCACCAAGTGCCGTTGGCATTAAAAAACGAAACAGGTAAGGGACTTGCACTTGTGTTTCATTTATGTTCCTGTTTTATTTTCCTTATGTCTTAACTTGAACAGCACTTTTCACCTTACTGAATCCTGTTTGTCCTGCAGTGGATGAGTTACTCGCACTGCTTCATACGGTCTAGGATGAAAAACCATTTTGCTTCTAAATTACTGTGATAAAATTATAGGAGATTGATAGTGATGACTAAGAGTTGTAAATCTGACTAAGTTTTTATCCAGATGTCACTGATACAGATGGATGCTGGAGTATATCCTTACATGAGCTGAACAGATTGGAGTTGTCAAGTGGTAATAAACTTTGATCAGCCAAGGAGCTGCCTCCTTGGGAATGTTCTTGGCCTGCTTATTCATTTCAGATAGACCATCAAATCTTCACATTTACAGCAGAAGTTTTTGCTGGAATTTTTATAGTGACAGAAACCTGCTAGAGTTAATAAGGTTGGGCTAGTATTAAATGTTTGTACAAAATAGCTTATTTACCTCATTTAAGGTAAACAAACTGTCTTGATATAAATAATTTATTTTCAATATATTTTAGTTGGGGTTTTTATGACTGTAATTGTTATGCTTTAACCAGTATAAAAATACCTGTTTAAGTTCTGTAAGTTAATCAGTGTTAATCAGGGATAAAAATCTTCCTTAGCAGGAATGTGACCTGATTCAGTATAGTTTAGGTTTTTTACCTTGTACCAGCAGGAAGTTGCTAATGATATAAGTTTTTGCACTATTCCTTTCAATCCAGCTCACCAAAGAAGTGGAGCTCATGCAATTGCACTGTCTCTTTGACTTACCTCCTTCCTTTGATAATTTTGGAACCTATTGCTCAGTTTGTATTAAGTGTAACTGAGAAGTAGAAGTCTCAAAGGTATTCAGACCTCTTCAGGTTTCATATTAATAAGGAGCTGCATGAAGGACAGGCTGAATTGTGCCCTTGCTGAGTAGAAGACGCTGAGAACTCTCTTATTTATTCTGTTTGGAATAAATGGAGGCATCCAACAGTCCAGACAACCTGCAAGTAGTTCTGGATTAGCAGCAGCTCAAGCTGTGTGTCTTGCCAGATGGGGTGGTGTGTAGGATGTGGTAAGGAAAAATGGGGTGATGGTGAAATTATTCCACTGCTTATGGAAGTATTTAGTCATTTTTTGTGACCCATATCTGAGGTAAAATGGGTTTGTTTCTTGTAGCTGATTTGGAGAGTCCTGAGGAAATGGAAGAAGAAATCCCAGTGGTGATTTGTGCTGCTGCAGGCAGGATGGGTGCAGCTGTAGCAGCCATCAGCAGCATCTACAGCAACACAGAGGCCAATGTTTTGTTCTACATCATTGGGCTGAAGACAACCATCCCACATATTCGGTATACACCAGTCTTGCTTTGTTTTGGGCTGCAGTTAGAGCCACATTGTGGCTTTAAACTTGCTGTTTAAGGCTAATTTCAGCTAAGACGATGTATAAAAGTTATAAAAAGAGGACCAAAAAATATTGCAATTACTTTCTTTCCATTTCACTTCATTCCTTGATTTCTCATTTCCTTTCCTTTCCTTTCATGAAATTCTCATTTTGTGAAAGGAAATGAAATCTCAAGATTTCAATGAATAACATCTCATTAAATTTCAGTTTATTTCACAGCATTTAATTTTATTCCATTCAATTTCATTTTTACACTTCATTTCAGAATTTTTTTTCTCAGTTTTGCTTCATTATATTTTCCTTTCCTTTCTATCTATTTTGCTTTAATCCATAATTTCTCATTTTATTTCTTTTCATGACATGAAAATTCCTCATGTCATGAGAAGAAATGGAATCTCGAGATTTCAATGAATATAATTTCTTGATGTTTCATTTCAATACACTTCATTTCATACCATTCCCTTTCATTTATTTCACTTCATTACATAATTTTCTTTCTTTTTCCATTTCATTTCATTATATTTCATGTCCCTTCTTTTCATGTCACTTCATTCCTTGATTTGTCATTTTGTTTCCTTTTGTGAAATGAGAATTCTCCATTTCATGAAAGGAAATGTATTCCTGATATTTCAATGAATGTCAGCTCATTATGATTCAGTGTTAAAATTTGCAAACATGGTCTTAAAGAGGACCAAGTTGTAAATGAAAACTAAAACACTTCTTAGCAGTTCTTGCCTCTGGCTACTTCGTTTCTGTAGCCTTTGGACCTATAATTTGTGTCAGGAGAGAAAATAAACAGTGGTGATAAGAAATATGACAAAAATATGAAAAAATCCTAGTTTAGTCAGAAGAAAACATAATCAGGAGGTGATGTGGAAGTCATCTGGAAGAACATAAAACTGTGAAAGGGAGAAAATTAACCTCAGCTTTAAAAGTACTGTAGATAGGATAAGAAATAATGATCTTTATTTATAGCAAGAAAACTTGGGAAACATATGGAGTCTCTGGTTTTGGCAGTGGTGCGGGGTGTTTGTTTTGTTGGTTTTTTTTTTAAATTTTATTTTAAGAACAAGTTTCACAAAAGTCTGTATGCAATAGCTTTAGACAAGTGATTCCGTGTTGGGATAGAATAGATCAAGTGAGCTTTCAAGGTCTCTTATTATCCTCCTAAGTGTATGTGAATACAGCAGGGGAAGTATTTGCTACACACTTGATATTTCTGTTATCACTTCTTTGTATCACAGAAAATGGATTGAAAATTCTAAACTGAAAGAAATAAAATTCAAGGTTGTGGAATTCAATCCTATGGTACTAAAAGGAAAAATCAGACAAGATGCATCACGTCCTGAGCTACTTCAGCCTGTGAGTCGATGAACGCCACATAACAAATTGTTGAAGTTTTTAATGCTTATTTGTGGGCTTTAAAATGCCTTAGATGGGTTCCATTTCATGGAGGGGGGTGTGTTTATACATCTCTTCCAATGCAGGAACCAATGGCCATGAGGTGAAATTAGTCAGAGTGACAGCATAAACAAGAGACGTTGCACACTTTTCATACAATGAGTGCTACATCTCTAGAATTCCTTGGTGAGAAGTCTCGTGGATGTAAAAATGTACAGGGCTTCAGTTAGGATCGAAGTTCATATTTAGACAGATCACATCTAGATCAGAAAATCCCTTGAGCTGAAAATAACTGAAAGCTTGGAGAATACTTGGAGCAACTGTTCTGGATGCTTGCTCTATTTTTATTTTGCACTGAGCATCTGGTTAGGGCCACTCTGAAGACAGTTGCTGGGTGAAATGATCTGAATCCTTATGGTTGTTCTTACATTGTCAGTCCCCTTTCCCTCTGCTCTGTTCTTCATTGCTGATGTAGAAGTTGTTAGCCCATGTCTGTGGCACCAGTCAAATCACTCCTTTAGAGTGGATTGATGATACCATTAAATTTTGAAGTGTTTGGTGTGATGTATGCTGTAAAAATGTACTAGGAAGAGCATTGACAGCAGGTCCAGAAAGGTGCTCTTTCCTCTCTGCTCCACACTGGTGAGGCTGCATCTGAAGTACCAGTTCTGAGTCCACCAGTACAAGAAAGATAGGGACTTACTAGGGCAAGTCCAACAAGGGCTGCAAAGATGATTAAGGGGCTGAAGCATCTTTTATATGAGAGGCTGAAAGAGCCTCAACTCTTTTCTGGAGAAGACAAGATTCAGAAGGATCTTATCAATCTGTATAAATACTTGAGGGGAGGGACAAGAGACAATGGGTACAAATAACATGAAATTCCCTCTGGGGTAAAGAAAAGACTTTTTAAACCATGAGTTTAAAAGTCTCAGGTTGCCCAGAGAAACGGTTTGGTCTCCATCTGTGGGCGTATTCAGAAGCCAACTGGGCATAGTCCCTGTCAGCCTGCTCGAGTGGACCCTGCTGCAGGAGGGGAGGTTGAACAAGATGATCTCAAAAGGCCTCTTCCAACCTAAAGGGTTCTGTGAGGGAGCATCAGTTTGGGGCTGCATGGTTAGGGCCATGGTAAATAAAAACGGATAAATAGTAACAGCAATAATAGTAATAGTACTGGATTTGAGATAGTAGTAAAGCTGTGGGGGAGGAAGCAAATGATCACTGATTAGTGCTCAATGAAAAGAGAAATTCAAACTGACTTAACAGGCACAGAAGCCTGAGGCCACTGCATTAAACAGGTTTACCATTTAGTCTTTATTTTTTTCTTTCTGTTTAATAGCTGAACTTTGTTCGATTTTATCTTCCTTTGCTTATCCAGAAACATGAGAAAGTGATATATTTGGATGATGATGTCATTGTTCAAGGTAAGCTCTTGTCTAAAAAGCAATTTCTAAGAGAATTAAAATCAAAGTTATTGCAGATTTTACAGTCATTTGTAAATATGAGATATAATAGAAACCGAGGCAGCGAGGAGTGTTGAATGTAGGGAAACTACAAATAATCTGTTTGCTTAAATGACAGTTTGAGGAAGAACTTAGCTGCATATATTTTGAATAATTGTGATCAAAAGTCTATGTGGGTTTCATTTTAATTTATTCTGGTCAATTGCTGAAAGATACTATGGATTTCACTCAGATGCCGCAATGTTTATTGTGTGACATGCATTTCCTGATAGTCCTTAAATTCCCACAAATGCTACCAATTCCTTATCCAGAACTGCTGTTCTTGAGAGCAAGAGAAATTTACTCAAATAAGAGGATTGAAATTCTAAGCACTCAAACCATGCTTTTGAGCATCTTCAGCTCAGAATTCAAAGCAATTTGCAGAATCACTATCAAAGATTTCAGAGTTCCTAGTCAAGTGGGAGCAGGTAGAATACATTCAAATCCTGAAAAAATCTTCTCTTTTTTTCTTATCATCAAAGTGATCTCTTTTGAATTATTATTTTAATGATTCATTTTGTGTGAGTGCTTTTCTGTTCTGTTTCCCAGCTGTTGGTTTTTTTCTCTGTAGAACTGTTGTCTTCATATTTGTTTTACCACGTTTGCTTGTTATTTTAAAGCACTTGTTAACCAGAGTGTTGTGCTCTAATGCTGAGCACCACACAGGTGCTTGTTTGTTTTCCCCCCATTCCAACCCCTCTGGGATGGGGGAAGAGGGAAGGAAAAACAAAAGCAAGAAAACTCAAGGGTCACAATAATACAAATGAACAAATAATTGCTTAATAAGCAAAGGTCAAGTGGAATAAGAGAGAAGAAAGGAGAACCAGTCACCTCTGGTAGATAGACTGATGCCCAGCCAGTTCCTGAGAGCAAGCTGGCTACCTACACCTCACCCCTCCTTGCCCTAGCTAGGGCCCAGGGACAGCAAAACCTAAACAAATTTAACCTGTTCTTGTTAAATATTAAAGGGATGTTCTGATGAAAATTTCCTTTGGAAAGGACTGAGTATAACTACAATGAATTTTTTGGCCTAGGTTAATCTTCACTGTGAGAGCATTAAGACCAGTGGTACACAGAGCAGAAGTATATTTCTCTACTGCTTTTCTGTACCTTTTGGTAGTTTTGTTTCTCTAGAGGCAGATTTCAGACCACCTGCACTTAAAGGGGTCACTATTTGCTGCTTTATAAAAGACAACTAATCTCCTCTGCCTGTCTCATTTTAATTTGCTATTGACTTCGTATCACAACTCTCCAACACAGGTGCTTCCAGTGGTAATCTCTGCTTTTTGGTTTTGTTGTTCTGTCTGTCATCAAAGGGCAGCAGCAATATTTAACTCTTTGAAAGGTTCCAGGACTTCATTTAGACTCCAATTTCACGAGTAGCTCAAGCTGAGCCCACTACTTCACTGTCACCCCTCCCTGCACCTGTGTTCACCAGCACTGGGCTTTCTCTTTCCCTGGGGGTTTCAGCTGATGGTGACTCTGGAGCTGCAGGATAAAGGTGCAGTTTCTCATTACTTCTCAGGGTAGGCTGCTGCTGACCAAGTGGCCTCTCCTGTCCCCAGGAAGCTCCTGTTGCGTGTGTAACCTGCAGTTGTGCAGCTGCAGAGGCAGCTGGCTCAGCTGTTTGACCTGGCAGAAGACCAGCAGCGCAAACAGTAAAAGAGATGGAAGCAAAAGTAAAAAAGGTTGGGTTGCAGGCTCACTCGATTGCTGGGGCAGTGCTGTGCTTCCCACCTGCCCTGAAACTGTTCTGGCACATCTTGGGTACCTGACAGCCGGGTGATGAGTGAGGTGCCAGGCATTACTTTGTCTCTCTCCACCAGGAAGGGAGCTGGGTGGGCTGTGAAGCCAGCAGGGATGGTCAAGTGACAAGCGCATTTCAACCACCCATTGCTGGGAATCCAGGTACCTTCCTAGGAGATATAAACCCAGTAACACCAGGAGAAACCTCATCAGTGCAAGACACTGAAGTGGTACTTTTGTTGGACTTTAAGAGGCTCAGAAAAATTACCTGTGCTCTCCCTCTTCAAAAACAAGCTCTATAAATGCATAAGTTTGTAACCAGGCTTTTTAACAGTCCAGTTGGCTTCTGCTGTAGCTGATTTTGGACACCCGAAATATGAATATGTTGAATACAAATGATAATGCCTAAAGATAGACCTTAGGCATCCAAGGACTGGAATTTGAAAATGGTCCCATATTACAAAATTGAGTATCTGGGCTGTTGCTAAAAACTGATGTGTTTATAAGTAAGATATGAGAACTGATGTTATCCTATCAGCTCTGTAACGGTGCAGGAGGTGTTATCTGATGCTTGTGACCCTTCTGTAACCAGGTGACATCCAGGAACTCTACGATACTAAGTTAGCTCCTGGGCATGCAGCAGCCTTTTCAGATGATTGTGATCTGCCTTCTACACATGAAATGATTAGAAGTGTAGGGATGCAGGTAAGATGCCGTTCTGGAATTCTAATAATGAATGTGTTTGCCCATAAGTGTAAGATGATTTTATGTTTTCCCCAAAGTGAAATTTTGATATAGATATAGATAGCTTTTTAATAGTTGTACAGGCAATTAAGGACTTTTTGTAGTAACTCTGTAATGCTATGCAGAGTAATTTTCTGTAATAATTTGAACCTCTATTGTTTTTTGCATTCTACTAAATGATATTTGATATTTTGCTATCAATAGATTATGAGCATTTATAGAACATTTAATGAAGACAGAATATATGATATTATTTGGGAATGAAACCTAGGAAAACAAGTTTTGAGGCTAATTCCTGTTCCCCAGAACAGGCTAGTTCCCCAGAATTGTCAGTGCATCCCTCTAGCAGTACAGTGGTACAATTGTGATGCTGCATTATTTAGTGTGGGCTACCAAAAGACAAATATAGTGAGGGAGAACCTTACCAAACTTCCATGGTACAATACTGTGGAAAAAGTAATTTAGTATCTGAAAGTAGCCTGCCTTACAGCTTCGTCATATGGAAATCATGACTGGTAACCAGCATCTAGAAACTCATCTTTGGGAGAGCATATTTAGTCTCCCTCTCAGTGATAGTGAGATGCATTTACATGAGATTCATAGGGGATGAGCATATGTTTTTTATTTCTTAGAACACATACATGGGATTTCTGGACTACAGAAAGCAAGCCATTAGAGATCTTGGCATCAGCCCCAGCACCTGCTCCTTTAATCCTGGAGTAATTGTTGCTAACATGACTGAATGGAAACATCAGCGCATCACAAAGCAGTTGGAAAAGTGGATGCAAAGAAATGTAGAGTATGTGTAGAAATCTAGCTTTACACTTTACTTTTAATGCTTGGTTTACAGTTTTATTTTCTGTTTAAAAGCTCTTACAGTTTTTTTGTTGTTTTTTTTTTTTTTTTTTACTCCAAGCAGTTTTTCTTTTGAGATCTTGTCAAGTGAAGTAATTCATGTTCCAGCATTTCCATCTGTTTAAATCTGACCAATTCTGTACCAGGAAACAGCCACTTGGAATTTTAGTCTTGTGTTTAATCACAAACCACACTTAATCCTAAGGGACACTGAGAACATGTGGTTCTCATTTTGGGTGACCAACTTAGCCTGAGATGAAGCCACTGAATGATCTTCCCTTCCTGAGGCTGGCTTAAAGAAGGAATGTTTCCTTATTTGTTTGGGGACTCTCCTGTTTTAGAGTCAGCCAGGCTGTAATTGGACACTATCTTTTTTTTAATAACAATAAAAACTACTTTTTTCTCTAGTTGAATGAAAGTTTACATGCTATCTTTTTGTTATTGACCACGAGTAAGCCATGACACAGTGAAACAAACAGAATTTTTAAAATTAGTTCCCTGATAACCTGTATCTGAAAACTTGGTGTTTATTTTCTTTCTTTGCAAAGGATTAAGTTTAAATTTAGTAAGATAAAACTGACACAGAATAATTTGTGCTATTGTGCTGTGTCCATTACATGTCAGTTTCAATGAACAGGGGAGGTACATTAATGGGAAGTGTGTGAATGAGTGAGAAGCCAAATAAGTTCTTCTTTTACTCCTGTAACATTCTGACAAACTATTGCTGTGTTGTTAAGGAGATTTTAAGAGTAAAGCCTCCATTAATATTACAGCAAATTTGATCTATAAAGTTGATTTTATGCCTTAATAACACATTCATGCTCCTTTTAACTGGATTTTGAAATGGTAGTGAAAAAAATTGCCTAGCAGTTGAAACCCAGTTTTGAGGAGAGGTTATGATTTTATTGCTCTGTAGCCTCTAAGCATCTCTTGCTACTTCCCAAGTTTCCTCCCTTTTGAACCAGGTGGGCGGCACAGTGTCCCATGGGTGGGGTGGCTTCGCCCCTGTGCCTACTGCTCAGCAGGGCCATCATGATGCACACTGTGGCCAAACATCTGGCTGCCACCTCCCAATGCCTCCTCCTACCATGGTTAGGCTTGATCTGGCCCTGGATTTATCACAAAATTCACAGGAAACTGATACTCTTTAGATATTAATTTATACTAACTAGGTTTTGACAAAATCCAGGTGGAGGTTAATTTATAGGTCTAAAAGCTAGGGGAGAGAGAAAGAAAAGAAAGAGGGAATTAAAAACATGGAAAAATGTACATTTTCTTAAGAGTCCAGGCTAAATTATGTTTGATTGCTTTATGTTAACAGCTTTTTCCCTACAGTTAACTTTGTCAGCCTTGAGAACTATATTCTGTGTGTAGAAAAAATTGATTTCATGTTGGGTCTGACTCCCAATTTACTTGAGCAACAATTCACTCAATGGGTATTGGAGTTGCAAATATAATCAATTAACAGTACTGAAAAATGATCTGTTCAGAATGATTTTTAATTTTGCCAGATATTTCTTTTTAATCGCCTGCCTTTTGTACTAAAGATTCCTTGAGGTTTTGAACATATTCTTTTATTTTTCCTTTTGCAGGGTAAACCTCTATAGCAGCACCCTTGGGGGAGGCGTGGCAACCTCTCCAATGCTGATTGTATTTCATGGAAAGCATTCCTCTATTAATCCTATGTGGCACATAAGGCATCTTGGTAAGTTTAATTTCTCATCTTTTGCAAGTTGGAACTAAAGTGAGCTTGTGAGATTTCAGTGCAGAACCTTATGTGACTTTACCTCGTGCTTTACTTACATGGTAAGAATATATGCAATATCTGAATATAGTGAGAGAGTCAAAAAAAATCAGTCTTTTTCTAGGTGCAGTGGAAGAAAATGGCAGTGTTTGTGGTCAGTATTCTGGAGGATGTAGTTAGCTTTCACCTGGGGATGGTGAATTATCCTAGGAAAAACATAATGGCTTAGATGGTATGGTAAAGTGAATAGATTTTATTTTGATTTTAATCCCAGCTATGCCAAGATGTTAAGTGTAGAAAGAGGAATCTTTGAGAGAGGAAACTTGCTGAGATTTTTTGCTGATGCAACATAAGAGGCATCAAGCTGAAAAAAGCTACTCTATCATACAACTAATTGTAAATTACCATGGAACCATACTAACCAGACTTCTGAAAAAAACGTTGCCTGAATTTAACCCACTCTATAGTGTCTTCCATTATTAAAAACTGCATTTTTCAATTTTTTTTTTTAAATCTACCCATGCAGGTTGGAGTCCCGATGCCCGTTACTCAGAGCAATTTCTTCAAGAAGCTAAATTACTTCACTGGAATGGGAGATACAAACCTTGGGACTATCCCAGTGTCCACACTGATCTCTGGGAAAACTGGTTTATTCCTGACCCTTCAGGGAAGTTCAAATTAACTCGTCCTGATAGCTGATACTGAAATACTGCAAAATGTAGTGTATGGGATGCATTTAATAGTTTGAAACGCAACATGTTGTATGATTAATTGATTTTAGAAAAAAAAGTATTTGTTAAAACTATGAATAACTGACCATCAGTTTTGTGTGCTTATGGCAGGAGAGGGAGGCTGGAGTGACCAGTACACAGTTCAGATTATCCTGACTTTCATGTAAGGTGAGGAAATGAGTTTACTTGAAAATGAAGTATTTTCATTAAACACTTGCAGAGGTGAAATTCAGGGCCAGACAGTGTGCTTTAACTGAAGGTCTTACTTAGAAATATTCCAATGTTTTCTGGTAGAAAAATCTACACAGATAGCTGCAGTATTATGTACAAGAAGTGTTTAGTTACCAAGCCTACATGAAGCAGCCTGAAATGAAAACTTGAGCACACATTACTGAGTTCTGTTGTGTGGTGACTCTCTTTTGTGGCATTTCTGTGCATGACACACCCTGTAGTGCACTTAAGCAAGATAGAAAAGCACATTCCAACACACTGCAGTACAATTCCTGATTTTATTGTGAAACATTGATAGATTTAAAACAGATTAACTTCTGTATTCCTGTAACAAAAAGAGCACCAGTTTTGAGGGAGGACACAGAATTGCAGTATTTAGTGGAATGGTCATTGTACACTCAACTGTATTTTATACCCAGATAACCAAGTAGGTGATTCCATTAAGGAAGAGATCTTTCCCTTCCAATCAAACAGGATAGCCTTCCAGGAGTTACATCCTACTCTGCTACATACTCAGCAGTGCTAATTTCATGCTTCTAATTTTGTTGAAAATAAAACTGAATTGTAACAAATCCCTGATGCAAGATACTTTGAGCACCTGCGGAAAACATCCATGTAAACAGCAATACATGATACAGTACACTTTAAATAACAGACAAGACAAGTCCTATACCTTTCTGACAATATGTGGAACAGCTTTATGCTGCAGCTAATAAACACAATCAGAATCATAATGCACACTCTCTTGATTTAGGATGCTCAGAATTAAGCCACATAATTTGGGAAGAAACTGTAAACATCATGCCTGCCTCACAACAGGTTGACAGTGTGTGATCTCTGTAAGAGCTGTTAGAGCAGGATTAGAACCTAAGCTAACCAGTTACACAACTGACAATTGTCACTGGCTGTGAAGAGAAGATAAATCACACTGGTACAGGAATCTCTGACCAGCGTGGAGTGTAGAGATACTGTTTGTATCTGTTTTCAAGTATGTGAAGCACCAAATGTCATAAGATCATCAAAACTTTAGTGTTTTGATCAGCTTATTGCTTTTACTTCATCTTTTCCTCACACTATAAAAGAAGGAAAGAAGAGTTAGGCACCAGGATGGAATCTCATTTCTTTCTCAGTCTAATTTTGGCCAAAAATGTGTATAATTTAGGCAAGTTCCTCAGAAGAGAGCTATAGTTTCTACAGACAACTTCTTATTCAAGGAACAGCAGCCCCTATATTCAACTCAGTATTTTTTACTTTGAAGAGGAATAAAGGGAACATCCTCTAAGGTCCTACAGATTGAAGAGAACTTAATGTTAAAAACTGCTAAACTGCAAATCTCTTTCACCCTTTATAATTGTACATGATGTAAATAACATAGCTGTACATGATTTTTAAAGAGAATGCAGTCTTTCAATTCTCTGTGATGTTCAGAGGGGTTATCTCCTGCTAAAGGTCAGGTGAAGGGACTAACTACACGTAAATGATGGAGTTTAATTGCCACAGAATTCAAGAACTACCACTGCTGTTTGTTTTTTGTTTTTTTAAGGAATTCCAGTTCCTTACATTGGAATTTAAGGGAGAAAGAGATGGAGTGGCAGGGGAACCTTATCCTAAGACAGCTCAGCTAGAATATTTAGGCCCTGTCCTGCATGACACAAATTTTCCTCCCTGGTGTTGTGACTTGAGATGATGTCTTCACTCCGTTATATGGTCCACTCACTGAACAGACAGAGCTCTTTCGTCCCAGAAGACAGCACTCACAGCTGCAGAACACAACTTCCTACATTTTTTAAGACAGTAAAAGGCAGGCTTAAAAAGCACCATTTCCTTAACTGTGCACGATTAAAAACACCGCTTCACACAAGGTAAGGGTACACTTTCCATTTTCCCCTCTGGATATAAAAGTATTATGAGATACCCAAATATTGAGGCATCAGTAAAAAGTATACTGCTGCTGTTACTACCACATTACCATTTATGGAATAAAATTAACGCCTCAAAGAAATCTTCACAAATGAGAAAGCAATTTGTCAAAACCTGCAAGAAATGGTATACATTAAATATAAAACTCATATACAAAAAAGGGCTAACTTTTTTTTTAAAAAGTTTGGACAGTTCCTTAAAATTATCTAGTTCATTGATTTCAGCCTACCACACACTTACTTTGGACTATAATAAAATAACTAGGAGAGATAAAATACTATTCAAATGCTTCAGTTGGAGAACCGAGGTACCAATCTTGATCACTGCATTAAAACTGCAGCATGTGTGTATAGCCGAGAAGGAACAGCTCCTACACGCTGCTTCCCTCCTCTTCCCGTGTCATACCAGCGCTGAACTCTGGAATCTGCTCTGCAAAGGACTGTGTCATCCACTGTCCATTAGGAACTTCACCAAAGGACGACCCTTCACAGTACTGTGGATTGCTTCCTGCTGAACAAACAAAAATCACACTGTTTTTAAAAGCAGTTTTGACACCACGGGGTCTTTGTTCCCCAGCAATGGCTGCAGACTGAATGCCCCAAGCACTTTACCAGTTCCATTTGAAGAGAAGCTGCACTGTTCAGTGTCATATGGTGCACGGTCACAGTAAGCTCCTCCATATGCTGCTTCATAGCCTGGGTCATACTTTTCTTCTTTGACAGCCATCTTTTTAGCATCCTCTGCAGAAACAGAACACCTCAAGCATTAATATTTAGAATAAAAATTATCAAAGAGCACTTTTATCACAAAACACTTGAAAAACAGCCACAAATTCGACAAGATAATCCCTGCTGCCCTTAGATAATTTTGGCTGTACTAAATAGAATGGAATCTGTAATTCTATACCATACAGTTTAGAGAGGATGACACATCTTCCCCCCTCCCATTCATTTTTTTATTTCTTTCTGCTTGGGAAACTGCTAGTTGTATTGTAGACTACACTGTAACAATAACAATATATTAACAATAATAACAATACCTTGTGCAAGTTGCAAGTCAAATGTGTACTGCACCTCCTGCACATCTGTGTTGGGTGTGATGCCTTTCAGTTGATCCCTTAAATCTTTCAGCTTTATGTAATAATGAACTTTATCTTGTGCCCGAGGAAACTGAGCACATCTTGCACTGGACGATGGCATAACGTAGCAGAGCTTGAGACAAAGAGCAAGAAAACAGCATTACTGATCCCTGAGCTGTGAGTTAATACTTAGTGCATTCAGAATAACCTAACAGTTAAACTCACTGTTTTAACCATTTGTACAAACTTGAATTAATGCCACAGGTGGTTGTGGAAGGGGCTAAAAGGAGTTTTCATTTTTCTTGGCCAACCATCTGTCTTGCCCTGAAGACAGGAGCTGATTACCAGCTGCTAAAAGCGTGGGCCACTTATTTTCACCTCTTATTTATGTGCTGCAGGAGAAGCAGTACCCATGTGTGTTACAAGAGAGCAGAGCACACTCCAGAGCTCCCTGGGCAAGTAGAGCTCTGAGCCAGGGCACAGAGGAGTACATGACAGCATGCAAAGAGCCCAAACCAGTGAGGGAGGCAGCACAGGTTAATTAGCCTGGCTTATTGGCCAAGTGCATCTGCATCACGTACAGCAGGCTGTGAAATTGTTGTTAGTATGGCTGGAGCCAACTTCAGTGTTTCTATCTCTGCCAACAGCCCTAACTAAAGATATCAAGTTAGTTCAGGGAAAAAAACCTGTATTCAACACTTCTATTACCATGCAGTATTTATTAACAAGTACCAGTAATGGGGATTATTTATCTTTCTTACAAATACATCTACTGCAGAAGTCCTTAAGAGCTACTTAAGAAGCAAGCACTTTATCCAACAGTTCTTCAGGCTCTAATGGCAACACTTCCACCTTTAGAGAAAGGCAGCTGAAACTTGCAGCACTAGTAATTGAGGATAGAAATAGGAAGAAAAACAATCCAAACTTTTGAACTGACAAGGTACTGAAGCGATAGAATAAGCTACCTTGGCAAGTAGCGTAATTGCCTTTGCTTTAACTTGCTTATAAGAACATGTTAAACAAACCAGTTTCTAATGATATATAGCTGGTCTCTTGAGATATTTTCCAGCACTAGATGTCTATGACTAATGCACTCTTCATCAAATTGTTTGTTTTATCTGAAGCATCCAACTTAACTTCAAACTGCAGATCAGCTTAAGTGGACCCAGTCTGATGGAAGCGCTGGGGCATGCCCAGATCCAGCAATGCTGAAGGGGTTGTGTGTGATGGCACAAGGATGGACTTGCTGTTCTTCCTCCCCCCCTGTGGCACTGGATGGTCATGGTCAGTATAAAAATACAGTAGTACAGATATCCAGGGAATTGGACTAAAGTTATCATAAAAACAGGCATGTGTTACTTGTACTTTAGGCAGTCCTCAGAGAATGCACCAACCTACTAACCATAACACACCATTTCTCAAATGAAGTCTGCAAGTCTGAAGAAGCTGCATTAAAGACATGTCCAAAAATTGCATTACTCCCCTTTCTCTATTAAAGTAAAAGCCTTTCAGCCTCTTGTACTTTGCTCAAACTGGTCTTATTCCAAGTGTATGCAAAGCCTGAGATTTCATTAGCTGTTAAATAATCAAAATGGAGCATGCTGGTTTTGTTTCTGTCTCAATACTTACAGTTTCTGTATCTGGCACTTTGTGCGGCTGAAGCCCAAATTCCAAGTTCTTAACTTTAATTCCAAAAACTTCTTTACTAAAAATTTCATAAATACCTAAAATGAAAATATAGGGTAAGTGGAAAAAAAGAGCTACTGACAGAAAAAAAAATAAATTAAAAGTTCTCACATTTTCCATTGAAAGCTGCTATACGAGGTTTATACTTTTGTAGCTTCTGCATCAGAATTCGCCCTCCTTCCCGAAACTCTTTGCTGAAAGACAAAGTACTCAAAATTATAATCACAACTATTAATTCATTAACAAGCCTGATATTGCCCCTTGTTGCCCTACCTGGAGAGGTCTTTGCTTCCAGGTGTTGTCCTTTCAACCATGTTTGTAAATCCAATCCCATATTTATGTGGCAAAGTGTGGTCATCCATGTGGTTCAGCTGTTCATTACTTAGACCAGACATGAAGAGACACTTCCCTGCGAAGCAGGAAGACAGATATGCATTTGCTTTTTTCCAAGGAAAATAAAATAGAACCAAAAAACCACTTGACTATTGGAGTACTGGATTGCTAAAGGAAGAAACTATTTTAACAAAGTATCAGTTAATCTGGGAAGACTAATGTCCTACCCAGAAAGATTTTAAATAGCCAATATTACTTTACCTCTTCCAAGAGGGCAGAAAGGCCCTAGTGAACAGGAATTCCTCATCATGATCATGGAAACCAGTCTTTTATTCTAAAAGCTCAGTACAGAGCTTTAGATTTTGTGATTCACTTAAGCAGTGATCAATATGGATTTTGAGGGAAAGAATGTGGCAAATACAATGTGTCAGCTTTCTTTTACAACCTTGCCATTGCTTCTCCCTGCATTGGGCCTCTTTGACAGAACCTGCTGACATTCTGAGTTCATATTTAGCATATAAAAATCTCTCTCTGAATAAAAAAACCCCAACCAACCAAAACCCAGGAGAAAAACAAAAACCAAGCTAGTTTAATTAAAATGCGACAAGTTCTAACAAATTTCTGCAAATGCTAAAAGAAGAAAGGAAAACAAAAACATACAAAAATGGTTTCCAGGTCCTGGGTAATGATGTCCTTTGTAAGCTGCCATCAGGCCAGGGTTTATGCCAATCTACAAAGATACCAGTCCATTTTAACAATGACAACATGGCTTGCTAGTCAAGAATTTAATCAAGTTACAGTAAGGATCCTTATTCAATTCTCTCTAAGTTACTGTTAATAAACAAAACTGTTAACCTTCCATCATTATTTAAAAAAACTAACAATTTTGCAGCAGTGCCTCATTTAGATGTGCAATGTCAAAAGAGCAGCTCAGAGAGTGCAGAGCTTCCAGGAAATGAAGCACTGAGTTATGGTCTCTCATGACTCTGCATTAAATGTAGAGCATTAGTTTTCTCAGAAATTAGGACTAAGCTGCTACGGCTTTAACAGAAAATGCAAAGCAGCTCTACACACAGGAAACAGTTGATGCTCTTTATCTTGCAAGATCTTGCCATATAAGCAATACAGATAAGCAAGAAGAAAGAATGTAAATCATATACAAGACTTTTCTACCTAATCTTGTAACTATGAGTTACTCACTATCACAATGTCCAGATCAAAGGTCAAAATATCCGGCAAAGTCTTGGTCAGAAGTTCAGCTTCAGATACACCATTAAATCGGTCCACTTTTCTTTTGACTTTAAAAGTATCTGTGATCTTTTCTTGTTTGCCTTTTGACTTGGCGGGTTTTTCTTTCTTAGCAGCAGGCTTTTTGGGTTGCTTTGGCTCAGTTGCTTTGGCTTTTCTTTTCCTTCCTCCTTTTTTAACTTCTGAAACACACAACAAACATTCTTTTTGTACATTTCCAATGTTGCAGTGTGTATATTCAAAAACTCAGCTAAATGTATGGACACAGAAAGAAATCAAAGAAGTAAATTTACCTTCAAAATTTGTTAATTTAAACAACACACCTGAAGCTTCCACATCTTCTGGCTCTTAAAAGTTTAGGAATTCAGGTAGCACAGGCACTGGCCATGACATGACCCAGAGATTGCTCTCTCTCTCTATGTTCATTAATAATATTGATCTGTAGAACAGTGTCACTTTCAAACAGTTTGTATTTGTTTAAATAAGCTGCACTAAACGAAACAATTTTTAGCATATGTAACCAATTCCCTGCCTGTGATTACTACAACAAACTAAGCAACCATTCAAACAAAAATATTTCAAGTAAACAGTATTATACTGTACTTCTCTTGCAGAAAGTAAAAACAATAAGTATTTTGAAGCCAGAATTTTAAAAACCCTTCTCCAACATAATATTAAAATCCATGACTTCAGCTAAAATGATGCATTTACCTACTGAAAAAAAATTTGCTTTTCTTGGAACAAGATAATTGTGTGATACTGAACAATGTGGATACATTCACATGAGTTTATTTCTTATCTTTTTAATTGCCAGTTAAAACATGTTTCTTAAAGAACACAATTAATCAATAGTTCTGCAGAGGGCATCAAGAAAAGGAAATCCAACAGGTCCAAGGAAGCAGTTTAAGAGCAATATTTTTTTTCCCAGTCAATCACTCACAGTTCAGCTCACTAGCACAGCCCAGTCAGACTACCTTTTGGAGGCTCCTGAGCAATGTTTGGCTCAGGAATGCCCTCTTGAGTCGGCTGCTCAGTCATCATTTCCATGTTGGGCACTGTAGTCATCATCTGATGGAAGGGAAACGAGTAAAATGCTTGAGCTTGCTGAAGATATGCGTAGTATCTTAGAGAGGGAGAAAGAGAAATAATTTATCAACAATTTAGAAATTTACTGATGTACCAAACAGAATGTAAACATCAAACTTTATCAAGGCTGGCATGTACTGCACTTCCTTTCTCTGATGACTCTGTTAACAAGGCACTAAATTATCTGCACCATTGAAGCAGTCTGGCTGCTTAGCTGGTATCAGTTAAGCTCAACATTAACAGCACAGTGCTCTTGTGATTGCTGTGATGTGGAATTAACACAGCATTCATAAGGAAAGTGTAGAGCTTTCCTCTTTTTTTGTATTTTTTGGGAACATTGTAGCACACATTTCCAAAGCAAACTGTCTATCAAACAGACCAACAACTCACATCGCATGTTGAGCTAAAGCCCTCCAGACTTCCACAAGTTTCCCAAATTTTAGATTATTTTAATGTTGTGTCAGTTCCCTGGTCATCTGATGGATGAATCATTCTGGACTATAAAGCATTAAGAATACACACAGCATTTGTTCCTGTGCAGATTATTAAACACCTTTAACAAATTGTGTGGCAGATGTTGTCCAGTTATCACACACTGGATCCCAACACAAATATTGCAGTTATTCTACATGGAAGTGTTCACACGTACAAAGATCCAGTCTCCCTCTATGCACAAAGGCATTTTCCATAGACAGCTCTCTCCCTTCGCACATTTATTAGTCATATACAGCCCTCACACCCATTTCTTCTCTATACCGTCACTCCCTTCTACCCACACAGCCACCTTCTTGTCCATAGATTCTACATAGAACGAACTTGGTGAACCAAAGATTTTCAGGAAATAATTTTAACATCTCAGAATTATAATTAAAAGCATCAAATAATTTTTAGGTATAGAGATACATGTCCAGGAAGGCCAATGGTATCCTGTATTAGCAATAGTGTGGTCAGCAGGACCAGGGCAGGGATTGACCCCGGGCTTGGCACTGCTGAGGCCACATCTTGAGTGCTGTGTTCAGCTTTGGGCCTCTCACTACATGAAGGTGCTGCAGCATGTCCAGAGAAGGGCAACAGAGCTGGGGAAAGGTCTGGAGCAGCTGAGGGAGCTGGGGGTGTTTACCCTGGAGAAAAGGAAGCTCAGGAGTGACCTTATGAAAGCAGTTTGAAGCTGGGTTGGTCTCAAGCAATAAGTGACAGGACAAGGGGAAATGACCTCACATTGTGCCAGGGAAAGTTTAGGTTGGATATTAGGACTAATTTCTTCATGGAAAGGGTTGTTAACCAATGGAACAGGCTGCCCAGGGAACTGTCTGAGTCACCACTCCAGAGGTGTTTAAAAGCTGTTGTAGACGTGTAAATTTAGGGTTTAGTGGTGGGCTTGGCAGTGCTGGGTTAGTAGTGGGATTCAATGACCTTAGAGGTCTTATCCCACACAAATGATTCTGTTTTTAAATTTCTCAAACGGAACCATTCCCTACTACACACTGGGTTTTTAAGAAACCCACTGTAAATGAGACTTATGCCAGAAGAACCCACATTTTTTTGATCAAGCCACTGATTTCAACCCAAATATCTATCCTGAAACAAGGAGAATAAATATGAACAAAGATCTGTCCGATTCCCAAAGAAGTTGCCTAACAAAGCTATGGGAGATTTTCAGAGTACAGGGAATACCTTAAACCCTGTGCTGGAAAAGTTCCATTTTACATAAAACACTTGTTTAGTTAATGAACCAAACAAAACTGATTTTCAGATCTGTATTGAGAAACACATGAGAAACTGAGACATGTAGAATCCAGTTCATAACGTAATAAAAGCTTAATCATACAGAGCAGAGGAACAGTGAGTAAGAAAAATGTGAAAGCATCTAATATAAGACCAGATGTCTTTGTAATACAGACCTTCTTATTTTATGTGTCTATAAAGTCACCTTCTGGTAAAGGGAATAAAATTCCCTTTGAACAGAGAAAAAAATTGCACCGTACCACAAACAAGCCCTCTAGCCACTTGCTAATGAGATGAAAGTGAAGTTTTACCCCCTCCTCTAAGTTTCCCATATATTTTAGGTCAGGTTTCTTGCGTGGGTTCAGAAATACATTTGTTTTGTTATTTATGTATATGTATTATAGAACATTTAAATAAGTATTTTCAGTATCGCGAGGAAAAGGTAGTGATTTGTTCCTCTCCCCACCCCCTTCAGTTCATGATTTGTTCCTCTCTCCTTCCCTTCAATTCATGCTAAAAACAAAGGGGGGAAAAAAAGAGAAAAAGATATGTTCACAGGAAGAAAACCAGGTATCAAATAATTTTCACATCCCCCTCGGGACAGAGACACGATCGGGCCCCACGCTGCCCAAGGCCGCCGTGCTGCCCTAGCCGCGGGCCCGGGAGCCTCAGAGCCCCGGGAGCGCCTCCCCCCCTCTTTGTGCCCAGGGGA
>VZRF01002592.1:531206-562180 GCA_013396875.1 Vireo altiloquus
TCGGCACCGCTTCCCTCTTCCCTTCCCCCTCCCGGCGGCGGCGGCGGCGGGGATGACGCACGTCCGGCGCGGTCCGTGCACAGGGCCCGCCCCCGCAGCCATGCCCGCCGGCGTGCCCTGGCCCACCTACCTGCGGGCGCTGGCGGCCAGCATGCTGGCCATGTTCGCGGGGGCCGAGGTCGTGCACAGGTACTACAGGCCTGACCTTGTAAGTGCTCGGGGGGTCCCGGTCGCTACCGGCGGGATGGGAGGTCTGCTGGAGAGGCTGTGCCTCGGAAAGGTCTCTGGCCTGGCGGTGGACAGAGCTCAGTCTCTACAGAGGCGCTAGAGCCAGCCAGCTGGGACGTCACTGTGTCCGGTTCTGGGCTCCTCAGTACAAGAAAGACAAGGAGCTACTGGAGCGGGTCCAGTGGAGGGTCACAAAGATGATGCAGGGTCTGGAGCGTCTCTTGGGGGAGACGACTGAGAGGGGATCTCATTAATGCATATGAATACCTCGGAGGTGGGTGCCCAGAGGATGGTGCCAGACTCTTTTCAGTGGTGCCCAGCAACATGATGAGGAGCAAAGGCCACAAGCTAAAACACCAGAAGTTTCACCTCAACATGAGGAAGAACTTCTTTCCCTTGAGGGTGGCAGAGCACTGGAGCAGGCTACCTAGGAAGGTCATGGAATCTCCTCCTCTGGACACATTCCAAACTCACCTTAACGCGTTTCTGTGTCACCTGCTCTAGGTGACCGTGCTTGGCAGGGGGCTTGGACTGGATGATATCCGGAGGTCCCTTCCAACCCTAACAATTCAGTGATTCTGTGACTTCTCTGGGGAGTCGCCTCCACTCTGGCATGGTACAAAGTGTCCAGAAGGTGTCTCTGCTGTGGGAAGCTGGGTTTTGAAAAGAGCGTGCAGAAGTGGAGAGAAGGAGCTCTGCTAGTTTTAAATAGACTTTGTTTCCTTCAGTAACAGAAATGGAGACGACCAAAAATTGACGTTAGAAATGACGACAGATAAGGGATAATAATGGTTGGTTTAGCCTCTTGGAGGTCTGAATTGGAAGCTTTCTCTCATCATCCTGCTCGTGTATACTTCTTGGGTTTTTTAATTCTCTGTGGTATTTTCAAATGGGAAATAAGTTTAAAAAAATTACCATGCTTGAGCTGTCACATCAAGATTTAAGCAATGAGGCTTAAATCATTGATAGATGTGTTAGAATGTGTGTATTTTAGTAGTCTACTATAGCCTTCATTACAGGCAAATAGAAATTTATTCAGAACGATCAAATGATCTATACTTCTAAAATAGCACGAATTTTGAGGTGATGCAGTTCTTGAAATGTCATGTTATCTGGTACCTTTTAAAAATTTCATCTCTAGTTTCAGTGCTTAATTTCTAATCAGGAAACCAGGACAGTAGAGGCAGTGAAACTTTTTCTTCTGTCACCAAGAATATGTGTGGAAACTTCCACTGTGCTAGAACATCTCTACAAAACTCACTTTAATGGCAAAAAGAAGCTTTGCTGCTTTAAACAAACTGTCAGTTCTTCCTTTCATCTCGTTTTTATTTCAAATTATATTTTGCTGCTTTAAAATAAGTGAAATTACGAAAAGGTAATAATTCTTAAGGTGTTTTGCATGTAGGAATTATATTCTGCTCAGAAAAGAGGGTGACAAAATCACAGTTTAGCTGTCATGCTCTTACAGAGTAAGCTCATTTACTGTTTTGGGAGTTTAGTTTTTCCTCTGTCACAACACTGACGTCTTTCTCTGTTTTTGACAGAGCATACCTGAAATACCTCCTAAGCCTGGAGAACTGAAAACAGAACTGTTGGGTCTAAAAGAAAGATCAAGCGAAGTTCAGACTTCACAACAATGACCAGAGTTTATTTTCATTTTGAAAACTAGAACTTATAAAATATTTATTCAAGTGTTTAAGTTGCAGAAATACGTATGTGAATTACTGTGCTCCTGTAATGCTTTTCTGCTTTCCTTTAAGCAGAGTTGAAGGCAGCATTAAAAATAAACATACAGTGAATGCTGTTGGTAAAAGTCCCATCAGTTGTGTGCCAAAATGCTTGTGAGTTCTTAAATCTCAATTGCATTGTAAGTATCCAGAATAAAGGGTCAAACCATGACAAAGATGTATCGCTGACAGAAAATCTGTTTTGGCCCTCTGTAAGGCTGCAATCTTACAGCTTGGTCATCTTAGTTAAAATGGGGCAAATACATACAGATTACACTGAAATCGTATTTATTTGTGCTCCATTTGGGCATCTTCATCTGTCTGTGGCTGTGATAGTTTTTGATGCAAAACTCTGAAATAACAGGAGCAGGTTTACCTTTCAGTCTGGAAATACAATCACCATAAAACTCTGGGAACTTGAAGATGCAGAGTCAACTCCTGCAAAGATGGCTCAATAACCCAGTTTTGAATGGTACAATATAGAGCTTGGGAAGGTTGGGATTGCTTTCCCTTGAGACTGATGCCAGGACAAAGCACAGGCTCCATCCTCAGTTATCACTTCAGTTTAACTCAGAAAAACCAGTCTGACAGATTACTTATTAAGGAAACAAAAAGCTCCCTACTTCCTACTGCCAAAGTACTTGGAAGTCTTGTAAGAGCAGAGAGATCCAGAAATGATCACTCCAAGTGCTTCATTTACATCAGTTCTGGCTATGAAGCTATTATTTTATTTATGCCTGCATAAGCTGGAGTGGTTTTCCTAGGAAGAAAGGTTTATAGTTCTTATGCATGTGTACATATCTGCTCTCACCAAGTTTTACAGCTGTTGGTGGGATGAGCTCCTCTCCCGCTCTCGTGTGCCCATGTGTGTGCTTACTGTGTAACTAGATCACATCCTCTCTCCTCAGGCACCTTTATCAATGACTGCAAGCACTGAGAGAAAGGCTCTAGTAAAAACACAGATGTTGGGCCCAAACAAAATCTATCAGTGAGAGCATCTTAATAGGTCCACTTGTGGTGAAAGGACTTTTTCCTTTACTGCACCTAAACATAGTTGAGATTGGCAACCTTCCACCTTAGCAGAAGATAAAGTTTATTGAAGAGAAAATAGGACAGTCAGTTCAGCAGTATTTTGTTTCTGTTTTAACTGGGGATGCAGATGATCCTTTTAACAAGCCAGAATGCACCAACCTCTGCACTGTTACTCACACTTTGTCAGACTATCACCTCTTATGTTGTTGATTTCTGACATGAAAGATGCATTTCTCTCTATTTTCTAAAGGTTTTTGAGATCTAAAGGCTACAGAGGGAAGTTTCTACTAATTAGGCTTGGATTTCTAAGTGTATCCTGCTGCTACTGGAAACTGAGCAACAGGGAGCTGAGCCTGTTTTAGCACTGAGGGAAATGTCCTCATCAGTGCCTGTCTAGGAATAGCAAAGCTGACAATGCACCAAGTTTTAACAGCAGAGGTGACAACCCCAGAATCAGCATAACTGAAGCACTGAGAGAAACGGGAGACACTTCCAGTACTGACACCATTTTGCTTCGCAGCTGACAAAAAAACCCTTGTAAACTTACAAGTGCATTTTGTGCTTATTAATAGCAAACACTTGTCACTCCAGGGTGTAGAGAAAGCAGCTGGACCACAGCGATGCGGCATATGATAGCCGCAGCTGAAGTATAGGAAGAAGCACAAAGCATGACTCTCAAGTGTGGCTCTTTATTATTTCTGAAATATAATCAAGTTTTGTCACTCTCAAACCAATCAAAGCATTGAGAACTTCAGCTGTATAACAGAACAAAGCTTGCTTAAATCTACAAGTAAATTACAGATTAAGAATACTGGAGGAGGCCACCCTACACTTCCAATCTTCCCCTTTGGTTTGTTAGGCAAAATCATTCCCATCCATACAGGCGGTGTTAATCGACCTTTGCTACTCTAGAGGTCAAATAGAGAGGTAGGGGTAGTAACAATGGATATGAGTGTATCACTAAAAATAAGTGATACTTTAGGAGGTTGATTGCTACAGAGCACAAAGTCACACTGCTATAGTAAGTGGAAAGTGCCCCAAGAAATGGCACACCTGCCCTTTTCAATGACTTACTGCCAAAGGCTGCCACTAAAGCTGACCCTGGCAGCTGCTGCCACTCAGCTTAGACCACTCAGCCTGGGCCAGTAACAAAAGGCTCCTCTCTAGGACACCACTGCAGGGAGCAGACCCCACAAACTAAGCTTCCTTTCCTCAATGTCTCCAACAGCATACTTCAATACAACTCTCTAAACCCTAACACAATAACCACACTGATACATGGTGGATGTTGGGCAATATAGAAGCCTAGTAAATGGAAAGCAAGTTCTTCAAGTCAGTGTTTAGTGCCCTCACCTAGTAAGAAAACTTATTTTGCTTCAGACTGCAGCAACTTGTAACTTCACAGAAGTTCTGTTAACAAAACAGAAGAGATTTGTTCTTAATTAGAATCACTGTGCAGAAGCACCACTCCTATATCCTCCTTCCACAGAGGAAGGCAAAAAAACCCCCCAAAACCCTCAATGTAAACACTTTCTACCAAGTCTGTGAAGATGTTTTAAAGTAGAGGGACTAGTGAGAAAATGTAGTGCTTCATCCAACCACTATATAAAGCTAACATAATGAATAAAAGTTCAACATGCCTACAACTAACCAGATTTAGCTTCAGTCACATTAAGTACTTAGAGTGCGAGCGAAAATGTTTAGGAGTAACAGCATTAAGAATATGTGAAAAGAACTGCCACCTTTAAAAAAATCTGTAGACAACAGAACTGCTGTAGCAACAAGTCAAAGGCAGGGTTTCCAAGTGCCCTGGAGGACAGTACCAGCTCACAGGGACTAAGACAGTTCTGGTGGTAGCTGTCCACATATGTCACATATATGAAAGGATATATTTCCCCCCCCACAAAGCTTCTGCTGTGTACTCTATGGAGTCAAGTCAGACTCCAGCACAAGCTGGCTTTAAACACTATCTCCTCTTTCTTCAGCTTGCAGGAGATACCTAACTCAAATACTTATTTCAATTAACAAGTTCAGTACAGCTCTCAAATACCAGGTGTATTTGGCTAAGCAGCACAGCAGGTTTGTAAACATAAATCCCAGCCACAGGCAGATGCTACACAAGTAGGTGTGGCTGTGCCAGCATGGAAAGGCCCAAAGATTGCCAACAAACAGCCTGTTTGCACAAAGGACCTGAACATGCAGGACCATACCTTAATTTCTTTCTGCCAGCCCACAAGATGAGCTTGCTATGTATAAATTTAAGAGCTGGTGGTGTTTGGGAACATTTTATTTTGTACATGACAAGATTTTACACCAAGTCAGTTAAATAATACAAATTTACATTCATGAGGAATGTTTTTAGAAAAGTGAACTTAAAAAAAAACCTCCTTTACCCTTAAAACCCCATACCATCCCTCAACATTTTACAGTGGAAAAAAACAAAACAATCTAATTCACATTCCCTCTTAACCCCCCAATGCAGGACAGTAGTTGAGTGCAGTTTACAGTTCATCTTTCACATCTGTGGATTCCTGTGAAGACAAAGAGTATCAGACTATTACTTTTTGAAAGTGGAAAAAGGTTACAAGAACAGAAATTTATATTACTGTCATTGCAGGTTATACTGCTGTGCAAACATAACAGTAGTGGCATCAAAATTAAGTTGGTATAGTACAATAAATACTGTTTCTCAAATTTATTCTTACCTAATCTGACATTTAACAGTAGGAAATTACATTGCTATGAGCTGTGTATTTGCACAGGTCACAGATATTGCATGTATCTTCCAAAAGCAACCCAAGAAAGCTGGCCCAGTTGGGACCTCACAGCAACTTTAGAAGTTTGTACTATCAAGAAGCTATGGTGTTAGTTCAGCATCTCCATCAAGACATCATTAAAACTGCAGACATGAGCTAAGTGAAGGCTGACTTCACATGACAGGTGAACTGTTTAGAAGCAATGGTGTTGTCTGGACTGTTGGTCCAAGCCTGTATTGTAAGCATTTAAAGCTACACTCTTGCTGATTTGTTCCTGTTTTTGCCCACAAGCTGTAGAAATGCCATGGATAATTATCTCCACTAGAGGATTTGCTGCCATTATCTTGCCACAGAGCACTGTTACAATCTCTTAAGCATAATTTACCTCCAGCTTTGAACACATTGAACTGTAATCTTTTCATAATATAGTTTAATAATGAATTTGTACTGCAGTTTTTTTTCCCTCCAAGAAAAGCCTCCAACACCTTATGCTAAAATCAAGTGTCATGAAAGGCAACATGAACAACATTATTGCCAGGTAGCACCCACAGACAGAGTTGCACATAAATATTGGCAAGAAAGCATCAGGCTTGAGACTCTACCTTCTGTGTTTCACTGTCCTCAGCATCAGCATCCACTTCCTCTTCATCCTGCTCTGCCTCCTCAGCTGCATCTTCAGGCTCTTCAGGTTCCTCATCAACCTGTACACAAAGGTCACAAGGAATTTGCTTTACTTGCTTAGGCTGTTTAACTAGTTGTGCACTAGCTAAATACAGGCTATGGAAGTATTCACTTTCAGTTCCTAACATTTGCCACAAGCTACCTGAAGGAAAAAGTCTAGCACTGATCCATGCCAGCAAAACAGCCAGCTGAAATTCTTGCACAGCATTATGAGAACCTTGATTACTAACTCCCACTTAGGAATTTCTCCATTAGAGAAAGAGGGGTCAGAGGTCTGTGTGCCCAGTTCACGCTTGTAGAACCAAGCACTTTATTAAGGACTGGACAATACTTGAGAAGCATAATGAAACAGCAGAATCTCAAGCAACTACAAAGAAGAGTGAGGAAGGAAGAATATGAGTATTAAGTATGGACTCATAGCTGGACTTCTGGAGGCCCACTTAAGTGCAGGAAGCTGGATACATTTCATTTTATGCAAGTGAATCAAGCAGCTGCACTTTTTAAGATGAAGCAACACTAAGTCAATTATCAGAGCCCCAGGTGGAAGACAAACTAACCTTTGCATCCAGGTCAATGTTTAAACTCAAACGAAGCATCCTTTCTATTCTGTCTCCATATTCCTTAGTGTCTGGCAACATATATCCTGATCTCAGAGTTGCAGTTTCAAACAATACCACTGCAAGATCTGAAACCGTTTTGTCATCTTCATTTTCCTAACATGGAAGAACACAAGAAAATCAAAACAGACCTGTTAAAGCAGGTTTTATGCAGCCAAGTCAGTCAATGTTTCACTACTGTTATTAATTTACCTTGACTCGTCTCAGCATGTCCTTGATTAGTGGATGCCTGGGGTTAATTTCAAATGTCTTCTTTTGGCTGGCATAGTAACTGAGAAGAGAAATTGCAGTAGTGAGTTTCAAAGTACAGGACCCAATTGTACCTTAAATCCACATACATTGGTTACAGTCACAGTAACAAGTAACAAGTGTATTCCACCTCTTTAATACTCATGCAACTATAAAAAGCATTCAAGTTACTAAGTTCATCTTCTCATCACCAAATGACAGATACCAAATGTCACTGATGAGTCTTGGCCACCAGGCAGTTTTACATATTGGGCTTGGTAATAACAACATAAGGCTATAATGAACACTAACTTGGTTGTAAATGACCTTTAAAACACTTAGGGATCATCTAAACCAGCTTGGAAGCTGGTGGAAGCTTGTTACCAGCAAACCAAGCAAGGGAGGGAGTCAACTGCATTTCATGTCTGCTGCTACAGAACCAGAAGCTTACTTTGTAGATATATCTTTCCCAGTCTGGTAAGCTTGAGCCTTCATGATTCTTTCCATGTTACCAGACCATCCATACTGACTAGCCACAAGAGCACATGGAGACTGGGTTAAACGTTGAGAGAGCACAGCTTTTTCAATCTGTAGGAAAAAAAAAACCCCAAAACACCTTAATGTTAGTTCACAGAGCTAACAGCTTATACAGTGAATAAAGTAAGTTAACTCTCAACTTCCCTGTCAATTCAAGAATTGCTGAAAAATGTCTAAGATGACATTCTAACTCATTGTCTTCTTAAATACAGGTATTATCCATAAAGGTTTACCCATGAAAGCAGAGAAGCTACTGGCAAGTCTGTGTTCAAATAATCTGCAAGGAATGTTGTAGCAAGTAAAAATAATCATTACATATAACACAGTACTTTACCTTGTCTTTTAGAGCTTTGTCTTTCATCCAGTTTAAGAGTGGCTCAAATTCCCTTTCCAAGGCTTCCCGACTCTCTTTAGACTTTTCACTTTCTTCAAACTTAACTCCTTCTTTTGCTACATTCTGGAACCTCTTGCCATCAAACTCTGGCAAAGCCTGAATACAGTATTCATCTACAGGTTCAGTCAGATAGATCACTTCATAGCCCTTTTTCAGCAGACGCTCAACAAATGGTGAGGACTCAGCCTAGGATGAAAACATGTAAGGTATCAGTTTAATTGCATTGGTATCAACAGCTACTAAAACCTGTACAACTATCTGACAAACAGTGGTAGCAGAAAAACTGAACTGCAGTAGTAACACAAGCATGGAGTCTCCACATTTACAATAAATACACAATTCACAATGTTTATGGTAGTAAAACTACAAGCTATAATATTCTGTACCCCTTCCCTCTTTTCTTTCACTCTTACATACCTCCTTTCTGCTGGCACCTGCCATGAAATAGATTTTGTCTTGCTTCTCTTTCATTCTTTCTACATACTGATCAAGGCTTGTGAGGTTGCTTTCATGATGAGAAGACTGGAAGCGCAGAAGTTTAGCAAGTCGTGTACGATTGGAGTGATCCTCAATAACACCAAGCTTCACATTAGTACCAAACTCTTTCCAGAATGTGTCATTGTATTTTTCCTCTGCAATTTTCTTGATCATATCAAGAGTTTTGCGAACAAGTTTCTTTCTGATCACCTAAAAAAAAGCAGCAATACTGAGTTACAACAATAAGTATTTGGAAGAGCCCTCAATGCAACCTCACTACAAAGAATAGATTCCACTTTGTATCCCTGATCTGCAGTAGACAGAAGTAATCTGGAAACAGCAATACCTGAGTTTCCTTTACATTAATTTCAGAGTCACGTAACAATTCATCAAGCTATTAAGTCTTCTAAACCCTGCTGCTGTCATGTGCTTACAATGAAGGAATTTAAAACCAATTAGCTTACCTTTAACAATTTGTGCTGCTGAAGTGTTTCACGAGATACATTCAAAGGAAGATCATCAGAATCCACCTAAAATGAGGAAGAAAATTTTAAGTATATCTGGCAGTATTTAAAGATAAAAAAAATTAAATCCAAATAAGATTTATAATACTTACAACACCCTTGACAAAGTTAAGATACTTGGGCATCATGTCATGGAAGTCATCAGTGATGAACACTCTTCGAACATACAGCTGAATTACAAGAGGAGAGAGCAGCCATGTTACTTTAGAGTTTTTTTTCTATTCCACAAAACCATAACCACACACTTTCCTGTCCTACCTTAATGAAATCACTTTTTTTGGATCCATATTCATCAAACAGTCCACGTGGAGCAGAATTAGGAACAAACAAGATGGATTTGAAAGTCACTTCCCCTTCAGCAGTGAAGTGGATGTATGCCATTGGGTCATCGTGTTCCTGTGAAGAGAGGATACTTTTAACTGACATGGGGAAAATACCAGTGAGTTTATACATTTCTAATAATAACATGATTTTGGCAAATAAGTGCAATTATTTTACAACTAATCCACATAGCCATGCTTTGTTGAGAGTCTATCATGGAGACCTAAGTTTAAGTTACAAGAGCAGTGTTACTCATACGAAAATAACCTTCCTAAGTAACCTTCCTGGAGACCTGCCAAGTTTTGCTGGATTTTAACAAACCAGTCACTAAAAAGTTACCAACAGCACAAATACCAATAAAGTATCATCACACCACATGATACAAAAATAACACTTCTAGAAAACGCTGTCTCCCTCTTTCTTCCACCATGTGCAACAAGCACCACAACCCTCAGACTAAATACAAATTTCCCCGTCAACATTTAAACACTTCAGTAAGCTCCACATGAGCTGCAACATAATACTTTCCAAACCCAGACTAATCAATGCTTGGATAACAGTATCTTCTCTCTGGAAAAAAGATTAACTCCTGACTGAGATGTTATACCTTCCAGGCTCTCTGCAGTTCCATCTACTGACAGCAATTAATTAATTCATCAGAAATAGCATTAATTCAATGCCAGTAAGCATTGTCTTATTTACATAGCAAGAGATACTGCAACAAACCTCTTCCTTTGGAATCATCTTGAGGCCCAGAGCTTACCTTGGAAAAGGTTTTGTAAAAAGCTTTGTATTCATCTTCTTCAACTTCTTTAGATGGTCTCTGCCAGATTGGTTTTATGTCATTCATGAGCTCCCAATCCCAGACAGTCTTTTCGACCTAGGTAAATAAACACCATGGTATAAAAAAGACTCATTCTTTACTTCACATTAGGCCAATTAAATGCACTCCATTGAAGCCAAAACAAAATAGCATGTAAAAATCTCAAACATGCTCTAATTTATAAAATTATGCAATGGCCAGGACATTCTAATTTTAAGTATACACATGGGAACAAAACTTTAGTCTACCCTGTAGTGTGTTCCATGTACATTTAACACATTCACTAAGTACCACTACTTCTGTTCTAATGCCACTCTGGAAAAATCTTCCCAGCAGAGTATATTAAATTTAAACTTGTCAACAGTGTCAGATTACAGAATTCTGCTACCATTTCAAGCAGTTCATGCAAGTACTTATATTTAGCTGTGACCACAGCTTCACAAGGCTACTGCCAATCATCTGCCTGACTTCTACCTAGACTGTTTAATTTACAATCTTCTTTTCTCACATCTCACTTTAAAAGGATTCGCTTCTTGAAAGCACACACCACTGAGATGCACCTCTGCAGTACCACTTAGGAAAACTGCCATCTATCTGACATGAGTTACAAGACTCCAAGTCTAACAAAGCTTACCTTCTTAGTTTTTGGTTTCTTTTCTTCCTCCTCTTCTTCAACTGCTGCTTCATCATCTGTTTCTTCTTCTTTCTCCTTTGCTTCCTCCTCTTCAATGGGTTCTTCAACAGTCTCTGTCTAAAGAGAGAACTGAAGGTGGGGATTTGAACACCTTGACTTCCTACCAGATATGTTCTAGTATTCTCTCAAACACCTTAATCTCACAGCACTAGCCTGACTTCTGCTTTTTGTCTGTTGCAAACTTCTCCACAGGTAGTATTTTTCAGTTGCATTTTTTCATTAATGCATACTTTCCTTCAATACACTAGGAGATCACCATACTCTAAGGTTTTCAATGCTTTACACATAATGCTTATCAGAGACTTGGTGGATTTTAAGTTGGTGCTACACCAAGAAAACGTCACAACAGGCCTAAATCTCAGACACTCCCCTGTTTTCAGAAGGATACCTAGCCATGGCTCTGCTTGAGAGCTTAACAAAGCTTCCATCTACCAAAGCCAATGGAAGAAAGATAGTTACTGATAGTAACTAGCACTGTTTTTCCTTTAATAAAGTTCTTTCAGTCAGAATAAATCAAATTCCTTTAAAATTAGTGATTTTAGCAACACACTAGCATTTGGAGAAAAAAAACCTAGTAAAATAGTAGCCAAAAGAGTCAGAAGAATTTCAGAAATTAGAAGAAGCAGCTCCATGGCAGGCCCTCAGCCTTCATGAAATATCTGGCCAGACAGCTGTCATAACCAAAGCTAACACTGTGCAATGCTCAGTTAAATACACTTACCTTGCTGCTCCACACATATATGGGGAAGTTTATGAACTGGGAGTATTTCTTCACTAGATTTTTAACAGTGTCCAGCTCAAGGTAATCAGATGCTTCCTCCTTCAAGACAAGGCTAAGGAAAAAAAAAAAAACAACCAAACCTTTTAAAGTGCTGGCCAAGTATTTTAACAGTTTTATAGCAAAAGATACATTTCTTATGCCACTGAGACCAACTGAGCCAGAGCATGGTGCTAATAACCAGGACTGGGGGTTGATCCACATATGGCCCATTCATTTAAGAGCTGGACTCGATGATCCTTGTGGGTCCCAATTGAGAATAATCTGATTTTTGTTGCAGCTGTAGCAATTCAGATTTATGCAAGTGAGCTTTTATTACTAAAACTCCAAATGTCTCTTAAAAAATACAATCCTTACTCAACTAGCAGTTGTTTTCAGTGGCTGAGGCAGAACACAATATTCAAAAGTTTAAATGAAAACATCAAACCACATTGATACTTATCAGGATCTTGATGCACCCTTCACAGGCTTTACCTCAAACTAGAGCACTAAGATCAACTTTTTTACACAAAGTGCTGCCTCCAGAAAGACATCCTCTAAACCCAGGCCAAATAAATTTACCTGCTCAAGAAAGCAATGAAAATAGGACTCGCAAACTACTTCTAGTTTAGAATTTGCATCAGATCAGCTTTTATACCAGCTTGGTATAAAAACAGCAGCCAGTTTCCAAGACAAAGCTCTACAGCTCCTGTACAGGTTTTGCCAGGCCAGAATTGTGTTGAGGGACTGAAGGAGCCTTAAGGCAGCTGAACTGTCTGGAATTACTTGGTGACAGTTGTCAAGACATTCATAGATCTGTTAGCTCATCAAACAGAACATGAAGTGAACTATATTTCTTTTTGGATGCAGTTTGGATTTTGCATGTTTCTATTAAACTGAATAAAGCTGTATTACCAGAATTAAATCAGTCACAAAGCTAAAGTCACTCACATATCCCAGCAAGCAAAGTGTACCCACACAACCTTTTGTATTTCAAAACTAAAAAAACTAAATACTTACGTTATGGTTGTGCCACGTCCTAAGGTGTTCCCTCTTGGGTCATCAATCACAGAGAACTCATTTGAATCTGACTCCCAAATATGCTGAGTATCATTGTTGTGTTTTGATGTGACAATAACTCTGTCTGCTACTAAGAAAGCAGAATAAAAGCCAACACCAAACTGACCAATTAACTCAGATGTTGACTGGCTGTCATCCTGTATTTCAGTCATCTTGTTTAAGAATTCACTTGTACCGGACTTTGCAATGGTACCCAGGTTTTTAACTAACTCCTCCTTTGTCATGCCAATACCCGTATCTGTAACATGAAGCATGTTCTTCTCTTTATCACACTGAAAAAAAATAAGGAGAAAAATGCAGTTTGACTTCACTGTGAATCTTAATACATGCCAAAGAAAAGTGGTACACAGTAGCTATTCAAATTAAATCATGCCTGACTGCAATAAATTGAATTTGCAGTAACCAGAAATGAAAAAGACCTTCCTTCTAAGTATTCCAATATTTCAGTTACTCTTTATAAAAGCAGGAATGTATTTTTACCATTAAAAGAGGAGTAGTCTTTGATAAAGTTAATTGCAAGGGACCTCATATGTTCCCAGTTCGTATTTGCATCAGTAGTAAGCCTAAAAGCGAGATTTAATGATGCACTATCTTCTTACATTCCTCCCCCACTTCTCTAAAAGAGATATTCCTATCTAATCCTTCTTACCTTGATTTTGACTGTAAGTTCCTCATTGCCAGCAAGAGCATTTTCATCAGTTAATGATATCAACCGTATCTTATCTAAAGCATCTGAAGCATTTGAAATAAGTTCCCGCAGGAAAATCTGAAATAGAAACCAGTAGTCAGGAATGCCAGGAGAGAGACAAACACACACCACCCAAAATTCTAGCATGATCTGCAGATAAAGGCACTAACCTCTTTATTTTTATACAGAGAATTGATAATTAGCTTCATCATTCTATTCACTTCTGCTTGAAATGCAAACTTCTCAGATTTTTCTCTGATTTCTTTGATCTGGGATGCATTTAGGCCATCTAGTTGGATAGCTTCTTCCTCTCTGTTAGGACAATGGAAAACCTTTCAAGGAGTCTTGTCCACAAACAGCATCACTAATTTTATCACAAAGCAACAGCAAGTAACACTTACTTGCTCATGTAGCACAAAATTACACAATCAAATGAGCCAAGTGCAAGAGCAACCATCCTCAACTGCATAATCTTAATCCAAAATTTGAGTTAAAATTCATGCTTGGAAGTGAGACTTTTTTCATAAAAAAGTTCAGGGAATAAGTAATGTTAAAGCCACTGCAATCCTCAGCATTTGGTGCACCTCACAGGAGGCAAGGCATCTCATGGGTATAGAGCTATTGCATCCATAGGCACTAAACTGACACCATTGATGACATGCACGACTAAATCCCAATTAACAGTTATCGATATTTGATAAAACCAAGCTGAACTCTTCTGAATACAAGTTTCTAAGCTCGTTTCTATTTAGATGAAAATAATCTTTTCCAGAAATGTTTTATTTTCCCCAGCTGACTGGATTTCTCTTTTAAATAGTGTTCCCTCCCTCCTTCTGAGGCCTGAGGCATTACTGGTGCTCAAACTGACCCTTCCAAAACCAGGGCGCCCCAGGTACCAACCTCTGAACAACTTCATCATCCGTTCGAGACCCTTCTCTGCTTTTACCCAAGTCATCTTCCACGGTCCCATCTACATCCACCTCATCGGCTCTGACCGACACTGAGAAAACAAGGAAACCAACGCTCTGACCCCCATCTCGACACTACACGGCCCAACTTCTCCGCTTACCCCTCCCCACGGCTTTAAACTCGGCTCTGCCCCTCCAGTCCCCCGCCCCCTCCCCAGGGGAGTTCAGCCCAACCGGAGACACAGGAGCCGGGCAAGGGAGGGTCCCCTCCCAACCCCCGCCCCCGCCCGTGACGGCGCATGAGCCGCGCGGCCCCCTCCCCCCGCAGCCCCGTCCCCGGAGAGGGCCAGGCCCGGCCAGGGCAGGCGGGGGCCCGAGCGCCTCCTCCGCTTCCCGCGGGGCAGAGGGGTCCCGCCCGAAACCTCCCTCGGCGGCCTCCGTCCCCCTCACCCCAGCACACGGCGGGAGAAGGCGGGGGGGGGCCCTGTTGGCAGGGACCCCGACACCCCTCCGCCAGAACCTTCTAGAAGCCCGAGGGCACTCACCGGCCAGGAGCAGCACACAGGCCAGAGCGAGCCCCCACACGGACTTCATGGCGGCCGTGGTGACAAGAGAAGAGCCCCTGGCGCCGCCGCCCCGCGCTCCCGAGCCCGACCCGCGCCGCCGCCGATCCCACTGGAGCGGCCGCGGCCCTCCCCCTCCGCCTTATCAACCCCAGGGTGGGGGGAGCTGCGCCACTCCGGCCAATAGCAGCGCACCACGCCAAAGACGCAGCCAATGGGGAGCCTGGGGAGGCGGGGCCTGAAGCCGTCGTCGCCAATCGTGACTTTCCATGTGCGGTTTCCTGCGGTCGGAGCGTGGCCGGCGCCGATTGGCGGGCGGAGCGGCGCTCGGCCAATGGCGTGCGCGGGGGGGCATGGCTAGCGCGGCCCCGCGCAGCGCTGCAATGAATGGTGCGCGGCGTTTAACGGCGGGACCACGTGGGGCGCGGCCGCGGGAGCGACAGGAACTATCTCCACACGAAACACCAGCTCCGATCGCTTCCGGGGACACCCGGAATGCTCATCGGGGAGACAGGGTGCTATGGTAACCGGCACTTCCGGTCGCGGCAGCACCTCCGGGTACCAAGAGGAGCGAAAAGTCATGATTAGGGCCATAGCCAGCGGAGCCGAGCGCCAGGCCCGCGCCGCCGTAGCCGCCGTTAAGGGAAGGGCGGCGCTGGCGAGTCCCGCCGTCTGCCCCACCGAGCGGGGACCGGGGCTCGGGTGGGCGCATGCGCCGGTGCTGCGCGTTGCATGCCGGGAGCTGTAGTTCGCGCTGTCGGTGCCCCGTGGCGCCCCCTGCCGCGATGGCACGGGCGGTGCGGGGGGTCGCCATGACAGGGGTCCCGCCAGGTGCTCGGGGCGTCACGGCCCCACTGTTGTCCTTGTGCTCTGGCCTTCGCTCTCCGCGCCTCCCTGCATGTCTAGTCCCTCACACCGCCACGAGAGAAACCGGCTGGCTTCAGCCGAGCCTCTTTGGGAATTCTCTGTGCTGGTGGAGGATAAATCAAGCCGAGTGCTTGGCAGGTGTCCCTGTTCTTCGGGTTTCCAGCGCTCATCAGGGCGACCATCCTCCCGGGAGCTCGTTAGCGCTCCTTAGCCTACCCTTGGGGGCCTTTGTTTATCCACCCGCGGCCCTCCCTTCCACCCCTGCAGTGGCGGCTCCTGCAGCTGCCTCCGGCGTGAGGGGACACGGGACCTGCCCTCCCAATGCCACCCTGCCGGGCAGGGTCACTGTGAGGGCAGCTGCCATTTGTGGCACACCGAAAGGGAGGCCCGCTGCTCCAGAGGTGAGACCTTCCCATGTTTTTTCAGTGTCCCTAAAAAGGGTTGCAGCTAGGGACATGAAATGCAGCCCGTGCAATTTCTGTAGTGTGTCGCTATTAACAGCTTATGTTAATAAGGTACTTGAAATAACTTATGACCCCCCCTCACTATCCTGAAAAAGTCTGCCCAGGCTTTCATGTGCCGGTCACCTGTTTCTTCTTACATGTTTAACACTAGATTGGGGAAAAAAGCCCCACCAAATACCAAAAAACAAACTTGCAAACAATGATTTAATGAACTTTGTACTTGGAGAGGAATGTATTTGAAATATATTGATCTGTGTTGTTCAATGCAAAAAATAAAAGCCCTCGCTGCATTTACAACTTCATAAACACGAGCTTAGTCTATCGGTAGCTGAAGGTCTTGGCAAAAATAAGTTTCTCATCTTTAAAACTCGGTGTAGAACCTTTTTGTCCTCTTAATAAGTAATGTTTATGGGACTGGAAAGGAGCCTACTGCAGTAAAGAATGGTTATTTTTGGGTTCTTCTTAATGAAGTGTCATGCTTTAACCCCAGCTGGCAACAGAGCCCTGTGCAGCCACTTCCTCACTCCTCCCCAGGGGCTGGGGGAGAGAATCAGGAGTGCAAAAGTGAAAAAGCTCGTGGGCTGACATAAAGACAGTTTAAGAGGTAAGCAAAAGCCACGCACACAAGCAAAGCAAAACAAGGAATTAATTCACCATTTCCCATGGGTAGGCAGGTGTTCAGCCATCCCCAGGACAGCAGGGCCCCAGCACACATAACAGTGACTGGGGAAGACAAACACCATTGCTCCCAACATCCTCCCCTTCCTCCTTCTTCGCCAGCTCTCTATGCTGAGCATGGCACCACATGGCAGGGAATGCCCCTTGGGTCAGCTGGGTCAGCTGTCCTGGCTGTGTCCCCTCCAAACTTCTTGTGCACCTCCAACCTTCCTCATGGTGGGGCAGTGTGAGAGACAGAAAAGGCCTTGACTCTGTGCCAGCACTGCTCAGAAATTATGAAAGCATCCCTGAGTTATCAACACTGTTCCCATCACAAATCCAAACCAGAGCCCTGTGCCAGCTACTGTGAAGAAAATTAACTCTACCCCAGCCAATACCAGCACAAGAAGGCAAAATTCAATTGCGACCTCTTTAAAAAGACTCATTAAGCTTTTCTGTATGATTTGCAGTTTGAATAGCTGTTCCTCACATATCACAAATTATATGAGAAATTAAAAGGATGGTTACTCTTCCAACACGTAAGTGAGAATGACTGTGAAAAATAAATATGAGAAGGGTTATGTTAGGGTTGTAAGTAAAAAAAACCATCTATCAGGTTTTTGTGGAGACTTGAACTTGGAGAATTATTTTCCAAAGAGTAGTCTTACTTATTACAAATACGATTTCATTATTCAGGAGTCTAAGCACAGAAAGTTTATCTTTTTCTAACTCACCTACAAGCAGTTCAGAATTTGATTTCCTAGTNGAAGTCAGTGTTAGGGTTGTAAGTAAAAAAACCCTATCTACCAGGTTTTTGTGGAGACTTGAACTTGGAGAATTATTTTCCAAAGAGTAGTCTTACTTATTTGAAAATACCATTTCATTATTCAGGAGTCTAAGCACAGAAAGTTTATCTTTTTCTAACTCACCTACAAGCAGTTCAGAATTTGATTTCCTAGTTGCACCTCTGTGATTCCCAGAGCGAGATATGTTGTTTATGACTGTGGATAGGCATTTAAGGGGCACAGAGATAAACAGAGTAGTAATCTCCAGCTTGTAGAATTCTTGCATTAGAAGATTTTCCTGGCATTTCTGTTTTAGCAGTCTTTTTGCTGGCAGCAGGAAAATGTAATGGTTTGTAACAACTGGAATAGTAAGAATGCAAACTACTTCTGTTATCGACTGTGCTAAACCAACAGAGATTTTAGATTGTTTTGTGGAATTCAAATTTTATTGGTTGCTTTGCCTCTATTATTATATGATGTGGAATGTTGCTTTTGAAGGAAATACAAAACCTGATAAATATGTGTTTGTCTGTTGAATTTAAAGGCCAGGCTAGTAAGAACTGTAATGGGTTTAGCAGCACTGATTGCTTGATGTAGATTATACTGTTTGCTTTCACGAATGCCCAGTTGGATTACCCAGGACAAAACTGATAGGCAAGAATGAGGCAGCTGAGTGTGTACACTCTCAGAAAAAAGTTTATTCTCTTTACAAGTAGGCTGTAAATTGAGGAAAATTTCAGCTTAATTTCTGCTTAAAAAACTTCAGGGAGCTTTTAAGCTCTTAGTTGCACTGACTACTGTTGCCATTCAAAAGAAGTCTGAGTGTCACCTTTCAGGATTTAATACCAAAGGGAAAATATAACTGTCAAGTGGTGATGGCTCTTCAGCAACTTAGCTGCATTACAGACTTCTATAAAGCAGTCAGATATATTTTGATAATTGTGTGCATAGCCATTGAAATAGTCTATTTTATCACTGTGTTGTTCTGTTAAGTAAAAATTATGGGGCATGTGGTGATAAGAGAAATAGAATACAGGCAGCGTCTCCTTCCATGCAAACAGCAGAGCGAGCCCCTCTCCAGGCCTTTGAATGCAACTTTATCAGGTCATCCACATGTCCGTGTGTAAGTCACCTCCCCGAAGCAGGCCACATGATTCCAACTCGAAGTTGGAACTAGCAAGAAATATAACCTTGACAGAAATAGCTGTGGAGATAAACTGAGAGCAGTTCATAAGATCTGACTGTGGGTATTTGACTTAACCAGCTAAATTAGCCAACTAATCTTCCTGGGCTCCCCCAAAACAGAGAGCCAGTCCTTCTTTCACTGTCTTCCTTTGGCTCTGTCAGACTCTTTCCTGAGCTGATTTAATTCTCTAGCCCAGCAAAATACTTGGTAGTTAAATCAGCTTATATCAGGTCCAGGCTGAACCAGACAAGAGCATGGTAAAGAGCAGGAGTTTATGGCTAAGAGAAGGTGATATTCTGGTTTTCATGGTGGTGAGCTGAACCTGGGATGTCAATTACACAGGACAAAGATGTACATAGGTGCAAGCATAAGGAAGTCATAAATCTAAACAATGAGTTTGCAATGTCAGAATATCACCTCTTAGAACACAGTTGAATTGAAATCTGCAACTAATGCAAGTTACAGTTTCGTTCATGGATAATTAAAATGCTTTAATTTGTGTCTCTGCTAATTAGCCATTTACTGCCATGCTGTATTGGAAAAAAATGTGTGATTTTATGTGAGAATAATTAATGCAGTCTGAGACTCACCAAACCGAGTCTTTCTTACATGATAATGCATTGAAAATATGAACAACTACTTATCTGCATTCTCTATAATTTAAACGTCAGTGGTATCTTTTAAAACAATACGTTGAGAGTTTATATTCCCTTCTTCTGCAGCGTCTGCATTAGGGACTAAATACTGTGTGTACAGCACAAACTGAGGACATAGCCACATACAGAAGATGTTCTGCAACATCTGGGACTGAGTGTGAATGTGAAACAAAAAAAATGTTGCCATTAGCTAGCTTTTCATACTGATTATCCGAATACTAGAAAATTTTAACAGTAACGACATACAAGCAGGATTAAAATACTGTTGTTTGGAGTCTGGAGGAAAGTGTTTTTTCCGTCGGGTATTATTTATTTGGGATACAGTTGTCTTTATCCCATTCGGCCAGAGACTGATGGTTGCACTGCAGCTGGCACTGTTGAAAAGTCTGTAATCTGTGGCGTGTCCCCTCCCAGCAAACATTTTTGAAATTTGCAAGGTGTTCCTTGAAGTTTAATGCTGTATATCTTTATAATATAGAGGAATTCACAGAAGAGAATGGATTTTAAGGAGCCTACCACTGAGGGCAAAGTTATTTAAGGTGAAGATTTGTATCTAGAAGAATCTTTGTGCTGATTAAACAACCATGTTTTGATCATTGTAAAACTCTCCTTGAGTCTTCAAATACTGAAACCTCTGTAAGTTTCAGTATCACTAGAAATCTGCAGCTGCAGAACATACTTCCGTGGCTAATACCATTTCTGCCCGCTGGCACTCGTTTTGCTCAAGAACAGAGGCGTGAAGGTATAAAAGGCTTCGAAGAGAAGATATTAAGCTTCAAATAGTCTGTTTTCTTTGTTGCCCTCCCCTGCCGGACAGCACGGCTGGAGGGAAGAACCAGAGTGGTGGAGCTGCAGGGCTGGATTTGCAGGGCGAGAGCTCGCCCTGGTGGCCTGTCGAGAGATGAGCCCTGCCAGGTCCTTACTTGCACACGGCTGCGTTGTAGTTGTTGTTCCTCCTCCTTTTAAGAAATACTTCAGCATAGTCTTCTTTTTGCACTGCCTTTATATGTTCATCCCCGCATAGAGAAATTAAGACTGGAAAGAGTCATTTCTCAAGTATTTCAGATATTCTTTGCACATATGTATTTATGCATGCATGTATTTAAAATAAGTATTTATCTTTTTAATAGGGAAAATACCTTTTTTTTGGTTACACAAATGGCCATCTTCTTGAAAATGTGTCATGATTTCTCTCTTCTTCAGTCCCAGAAACGCTCTTTTCAGTACTGCCAGAGAAAGTTAATAGATAACCTTGCAGCAACACTCATTTATATAATGAAAAACAGTCTTTATTCCTCAGTTCAGAGAAAACATATTTTGTTTCTTATATGTTAGGTCAACTCTAATGTACCTGGAAAATAAATAATAAAAGAAGGTGGATTAGAAAAAAAAAATTTCTAATTAATTTTGTGAAATCCATGTAAAACATGCATACTGGTTGTACGTCCAAATTTACTTAAATAGAAGGAAGAATCTTATTTTGGAACCAGGAAGCACAGAGAGGGCCTCTCACAGCTGTTCTCACAGGGCCCTGCTCCAAGTCACACAGCTGTGCTACATCAGAGTATGGCTTGAACACTGGCAGCTGAAGCCTCAGAGGAGAGAGGGTGGATGATGATGGTAACATAGGTGTTATAGGGAAGAAAGGTTGCAGGCTTCTTAAGGTACTTATAGCCTCTTCGTGCAGCTGGGATTTTGGTTATGAAACAGTTCCTGTTTTGATTTAGGGGATAGTGAGGTACCCTAGCTGAGCTCTTCTAGCTATGCAGACAAGTATGAAATCTGTCTTCTTACTGCTACTGTGGTGTGAATTCAGGGAACTCCTGTGACTCCTTATACCTTCATCACTGTAAAAGCATCAGGTAACATGAGCACCTTGGTAAGTGAGCTACTGGATAATATATTGGAAAAAGAAACGAAAATTTATTGATCAGGCCAAAACTATTTTGTCTCTAGGGTGTGTTTTGCATTGGTTATGAACACTGGAAGATGAAACCAATTCTGGACTTGGTTTCCTGGTTCTGCAGTACACTAGTTGCAAAACTCCTTTTCAGGTCTTCTCTGTGTCATTAGACCATCCTTTCTGTACCTGGACCAAATGATTTAATGATTGCATGTGAAGTGGAGCAGCTTTAACAGAGGTGAATGGCAATATATCTATTCTTAGTGTACTCAGGATTACCTGTCCAGCTACTTTTCTCGTGTGCTTTTAGCCTGGCATTTCTCAGTCATCGCCAGGGCTGACTCATTTTTATCTCTCAACCTACTCTTTTCTATCTCTCAACCTACAAGTGTTTAATCCATAGCTGCCTTGCTCATGAATTAGGTGTTTTCTCATCTATGGTGTGTATTCTGAATCATAACATGAATTTGGAGGGTTGAATATAAAGAAGTAGTTTTGAGGATTTTTTTGAGGATTCATTCTGTTTATATCCAACAGATAACAGGTTATGAAAATGCCTGTAGGGATGATTATGTAACAAAAGCAGACAGTGATAAAATTTATGATAGAGAAATAGACTTTGTATCTGACAAGATGCTGTGTAAGATGAAATGCTGTCATGCCTGGCTCAAAAGCTACAGGGAAACAAGGGGGAGTGAATCTTCTGCATTCTGTCAAAAGACAGAAACAAGCAAAAGAGACAGGCTAAAATCTGTTGTAATAGTTTTGTAACAAGTGATTCACAAGTTCTCCAGCTACAAGACCTAGACACTTTTAAGGAAATAAATGTGTCTTGCTGTGAGTTTTCATTAATAGCTATGCTAAATATGCCATTCTTTTAAAGAAGCAGCAGAATGCTGCTGGTGAAATTATCAATGATGTGGTGAAATTATCAATCTTAGGAAACTAATGAAGTCTTTCAAAGGATTTGTGGGAGATTTGTAAGAACAAATGTGTCTATGGTTTTAGAGTTTCTGAGTAAATTGTATTTTAAGAATGATGTGTTACTAGGTTGTAATAGATTTAGCTGTACTTCTTGAAATATGATTTCAATCTGAATTTAGATCTATCACTAGGTATCCAGATTTTTAAAATATATAAGTGCCCAATAGGACATGAGAGTCAAATCTTAACCAAGACTTCAAACTCAGTCTGTACCCAACAATTCCTTACTATTGTTGTTATTAAGTGAGAATTGCTTAGCATTTAACAGTTCTAGAAACATTGCCCATAGTAATTAACTCTTGGTTCAGTCCCAAAGAAACACAGGCAAAACTGCTGTTGATTTCAGATGTGCATGATCAAGTCTTACTTGATAATACAGCCCCTTAACCATGTATGTTACACTGCAGTGAGAGATCTGTCATAGTTTAATGTGCTAATCTGTGTTATCATGTTGATACTGAGATTTTCTGAACTCTTGAGTGCGTGAGAAGTTTTGTATAAATCCTCCAGTTTTTATAAGGTTGACCTAGAGAAGACACAATGATATGTTCAGTTATTTCCCAAAAAGGGATTTCCATGAGAACTTCTTGAATTGTATACACGAGAAACTAAGGGTAGATTAGAAAATAAGGTTCTTCATGTGGGGTGAATTATCATTGATTTAAAGAGTGATAATACTTCCTGAGAGGCTCATTAAAAAATGTTTGTAATGTTCAATTCATGCAAGATAGACACCATGAACTTGCCAGATGGCACAGTGCCACACTCGCTATAATTTTATATTTCTTCTGTGTACAATTCTTATCAGTAAAAAGTTTCCAGAATAAACAGGCTGATTGGCTTTATGGTGCTCAGTTCCTTATGATATTGAGCCTTCTCAAATGGGCATTTGCTGCTTAAAATATCAAAAATGGACAAAAGCAAATATGCATTTAATTTTATATCAGAAAATGTAGAGAACATTGAAACCACTATAAATTAACTGTCGATTTACTCTATGTAGAATGAAATAGTCTGAGCCTTTCTTCTGATAAAACTAATTACAGGGTATAGGAATTACTCAAGACTGCAGACTGAAGCTGTACCAATTTTATCAGAGAGATCACTGTAATTGCAGCAATGAAGTGACTGCAAATTCGTGTTGCTTAGTAACATTATGGACAAAGTTATGGGGATGGAGTCATCCTTTTACTGACTTTTCTGATGGAATGTCATTCACAACTTGCATATCACAATTTTAGCTTTATGCCCTGGCAAGACACAGTTTGTGAGTCCTGTGTTCTTGGAGCTTGTGCCTATGAAGACTTACCTCAGGGAATGACTTAGTGCGATAAGGAGCTAAAACTTCAAGGAGACTCCTAAGTCAAGTGTATCCATAAATCTTTGCAGGTTCCAGACATGGTGTAGTTATGCTAAACTTAGTTCCAGCCACAGTGCAAGGCAATGTAATGGATTTTTAGTAATTTTCTAGTAATTCACTTCTTGCCTTATTTGTATTTTTTAATTATATATTTTTTATGACCAGAATTTTTTGGGTGAAGGATATTCCCCTTTTTTGCTTGTATGTGAGTTCCTTTATTTGGAGGTCAAGTACGGCTGGCAGAATTTTCAAGTCACCTCAAGAAAAGCCAGGGCTATACATAAAGTGTTGAGTAATAAGTGACACATTATATGATCACTTTACCTAAATTTGCATGGAAAGAAAATAATGTTTTTTTATACATTTGAAACCTTATTTGAGTTTCATCAGTTTCTTTAAAGATTATCAGCTGTTTCCCCAAACTCTTCAAATTTATTGTCAGTGTTGTCTCTGCTTGGCTGGGTGAGCAACAACAACCCAATGCCCCCAGGTATGGGGGGAATCCTGCCAGCTGATGTATTACAGCCTCTTGTTTTTACCTGCTCATAAACTCATTGAAAGTAAGGCCATAGGATGAGTTTTTACTGAGCTCTGGCTGGGTATACTTGGGTGGGGAGGGAAACACCAGTTTTTAGTCTCATTATACTGATAATTAGGTCAGTCAGGTAGAGTGATGTCCTAGTGATGGAGAGCCAAGACAGAAAATGCTATGACATGTCTTTCTGCAGCCCTGAAGAGGCAGGCATTGTGGAATTTCCTAGCTCCTGCACTTGGGAGTCCTTGGTGGTCACTTTTTGAGAGTGAATGGGCAGCATCATCTGGAGTAATTTAGAAGACACTCTGATTCATGCCAGCTTGTCTGTGCAATCCAAAAATATTCTTTGCTATTTGAGCTATTCTAACTCAGATTGGTGTAGTACAGAGATGCCTGAGCTACAAGACGAGAAGAAGTTTGGTGTGACAGCACCAGGTTCTGTATAGGCTAATTTGTTCTGTCCAGAGGCAGATATTTTGAATTATGACCTAGGAGCAGAATGAGTTGCCCATGGGAGCTCTGGGCTGCTGCAGCTGGATGAGTTGGAAGCATTCTATTCACTAGAGACCTATTTTGCTAGATATGTGTGGCCCTGCTTCCTGGGGATTGCCATTTGACCAGAGCCTGTTCTGTAGCACTATGTGTGACAAAACCAGAAAGATGTTCCTCTAGAAACTCCTGCTGGAGGAAGAAAAATGCCTTCTTAAGCTGTGACCTGGTGAAAATGCTGAATTCTGTAAGTTTTTTCCATTCTGTCATGTTGGGGATGACTTGTCAGACACATACTGAACCTGGGATAGAAAACCCTCTGTTCTGGTGTAAGGCATGATGAAATCGTGTCCTGACTGTTATGAATGTGACACCTACATTTTGGAACTGCCTTGGCCAAGGGTATATCTATATTTCTTTGGCCTGCTGTTTGACCAAAANCTTATGAATGTGACACCTACGTCAAGGGTATATCTACATTTCTTTGGCCTGCTGTTTGACCAAAACCACAAAATTTGATTAGATGTAGTTAGCAGTGCCTGGTGGACTTGGTTTAGTTCAGGATATTTTTTGCGAGGGTTGAACAAGCTCATCCAAGAGCTAATGGGAGTGGTTGAAGATGGTGGCAGGATGGATGTGATCCATGGCAGTTTAGGATGTGATCCATCTTCCAGAGAGTGTGATGGTCTCTATAGTGTGTTTCTTTGCATTCCTGCCCACTGGGGATTTAAGTAAAGACACACCTGGCTGTGCCTGCTTTGCCAGCATTTTTGTTTTGAGATTTGGTATAGAAGACTTCAAGGCTGCTTATTTTTTCCCTTGCAGACTCAGACTGTCCTTTGGACCAGATGCCAGCTAAGTGCTCACCTGTCAAGTACTTAGCAGGTAGCCTGTGCTATACTGGATGATATTAACAGGGAATAATGCCAGGCTTCTAACTCCCCTGCTAAGTTTGCTCCTAAGTGGTTCTATAGTTTAAAATCTATCTCATGTGAAAAGAAAGGTGATGTGTTTTTGTTTTGTTTTGTTTTTTTTTAACTGCCATTTAACCGTCTTAATATACGCTTAGGCTACGAAGTTAGGAAGTTGGGCAAAAGCAGTTAGAAAACTTGCATCCCTGTTTAGGATTGCTTGATATTAATGCCTGTATGGGCTCTTCACTTAAGAGCTGATCCTTTTTGGGTCTCTTTCAACTCAGACTACCCTGTGATATTACTGGATCTGTCTGTTGGTTGTTGTTTGTTTTTTAGGTTTTTTTTAAAAGTCTGTACAAACTATGTGCTATTTCAAATTGTATTAAAACATCTTGAGGGTTTCGGCAAGTTTTAGGATGTAGTGAATGGAATAATGTCTCAGAATTCACATTCTAAGGTGCCTAGGTAGTAAAATTGTGCCACTTCAGTTATGAGGAAATCTCATAACTTGTTTGGGTTACACATTTTCTTCTAGGAGGAGGGACAGCTAACAAATGCTCACCAAGCAAAACTAAATAGTCTTCTCTACTCAACTGCATTAGGAAGTGCAGCACTGAGTATTCAGATCTGCTTTATATTGAAGTTTGTGAGGAACAGTGCAGATACTAATGTTTCTGATTTCAGTTACTTTATTTTTCTGCTCTCATTTTAACCATGTATTAATATGCTTAGATAGTGTGTGCTTATATTCTTGCTTTTCCACATTGGATGTGGCAAATTGATTTCAAATGGTCTTAGTATTACTGAAGCAAACAGAAGCAAAGGAAGCAACTAAGTAGCTCAGGAATAAAGTTTTTTCTCCAAAGAGTTAGATGCTTTTACCAAATACTTGCACATAAACACAATTCCACTTATTTTTATGTATCAATACCAGAATCAAAAGCATATCAGGATGAAACACAGGCAAAAATTTTCCATGTGGAAACATTTGTTAGTGGGAGAGGTACTCTGACTAAAGAGACTATAAAATGGTGTAGTTTCCAAGAAGACTTGGGTCAATAGCATCTGATGGTTCTGTAAAAAAGCAAAATAATTTTTGCAAACACATTTAGGAGAACTTATATAAGCAGGAAATATAATAAAGATGAGGAGAATATAATTCCTCAGAACCTTTTAAGGTGGTAAGAAAGACTGTTTTTCTGTATTTCTGTATACAGGAGGCTGTTTCTGTGCTGCCTTTGCCCATTCTCTATCAGTCCAAGGTCATTCACCTCTGTGATAAACAACTGTCTGACAGAACCTGTCAAATGATTTTACTGCTTATGAAGCTGTTCTGTTTGGAACACTGCACCACAGAAGCTGCAGTAAGACACTGTCAGCTTTCCTAGCGTTGCATTTTAATTTCATTTAATGGTGCTTTATTGAATGGCAGTATCTGTTAGCCCGGTCCGAGGCTTTACTTGAAGGCTGTACAAGCTGATTAGAAATACATCCCTCAGTGACTTACGTGCAGGAGTGTCTTTATTAACTAAGTGGTTTCTGGTTGGGTGCTCTCAGTCATCTCAGATGTGAGAAGGAGCTGGCAAGGCTGAGCAGGCTGCAGGGAGATTTGTGTGTTTTCCCTTTGTAAACAAAACTTTCAAAACTGAGAAATTAGATGTGGTATCTGACTTATTGTCTGTAATATGAACAATGAACTTGACAGGTTCTCAGAGGTGTTTTACGCATGCACATACAGAGATCACATGGCATCCATGTCCTGAACCTTCAGCAGTGCTAAAAGAGCTGGTGTTTGTGAATGAGGATACTGTGTAGCCTCTCTCTGAATTATTCCTGCTCACAAAATTCAGTCAACAGTGAAACAGTTCCTAAGTATTCTCTTTAGCTTGAAAGAAATTGTATATTATCCCTACACAGGTCCTAGTTAATTCCACAGGCCATGAATAATAGTGGGATGCCAGATATAAATCAGCCTATGTGATATGTACATAATAAAACTCATGCTATTTTGGTTTTAGGCCCATGTTCTCTTGTTCTGTCCATGAAGTAAGACAGTCCTCTGGGATTCTTCTTTGGAGGGTAATTCTTCTGTGAAACTCTTCACGGGGTTTTCTTTTTTCTTTTTACTTTTTTAATTGTCAGACATACCTAAACACCTTTCAGTTTGCACCAAGTAAGCATCATAGGTGTGGTCAACGCTAACAATAAAATGAGGGAAAGTCTAAGTTCTTTTGTGCATTGTGCCATCACACATAGTCATCTTCAGGATCACTTGGACTGATCAGATTAAGAAGTATTTAAAGTAACATTAGCCTGCAGGATCATATTTCATGTTAGGTGCCATTTTAGAAAAAAATTTTGGAGTTGACATCCTCTACTTCTGCACGTTCTCTTCTGCTTAAATGAAAGCTAATTTAAGTATTGGTAGGAGGAATGTGGACCCCAAATAAAGACAAATTAATTTCCACTGGTGCTCCTTCATACCAGTTTACACTATCACATATTTTCCAGTATTTGAGTCATTACTTGGAGACCAGCAGACACAGGAAAGAACAGAGTTGTCTGAAGCTGAGTTGTTTAACAGCTTATTTTTAAACACCATTACCTCATGTTTTAGTTCTGTCTCTAGTCTCACTGCTAACACTTAGGGATTAGCTTGATTTGTGAGAATAACTTGCTGGCCAAACAGCCCATGGAAGTTGCCTTAGCTAATGGGATTACTTATGAAAAACAACTTTTCTTTTTATTTGTATTGCATACATCAAGCATTAAAAAACCATGTTGTCTGATATGTAGGGAGAATGATCTTTGAAAGCACTAGGACTAAACACTTGAGCACACATCTCTTTTTATAGGTTAGTCCTGGTTATCTGGGGCCCTAAACTGTCTGCAGCAAGGATGGGATTTCTACCAACAATAATAGTTTGCAGATCCAAGGCTCTCTCTTGCATATGCTTGCAGAAGAAATAGAAGTATTAACGTTGTAGTCTGATAAAAAAGAAATTAGTGTGAAAATTTAAAGCCTTCAGGTTTCAAGGGATCAGTAATAGTGCTACAGAGCACTGTGCTGCCTTTTTCCAGATTTCATTTAGACTTTTCTAACCTTAAATTTGGTGTCACAGTGAGGAAACATAAATCCCTGTCTTTGCAGTATCCTCTTACTGTTTATGGCAAAAGAAGCAACACCTGTGTCAACACATTGACTGCTGGAAATGTGTCTTCATTACAGCTCCTTCTTGTATTATTCAGAGCAGTTCTTGTAATTCTTCCTTGAGAATGCCTCACCTACCAAAGTGGTTATTGTTCACAATATTTATAGTCTTGGGACTTGGAGACCAGGCTAGGCTGTGTTCAGGAGAAAACAATGAGACTTTTTCTATTAATTTCAACTGAATTGCATGTGGGATTAGTTAACCCATAGGCTAGAGTAAAAAATCTGTCCAGTCATCATACATTTTTGTTTTGTTGAAGGTGATGAAGAGTTGGGGTGACAAGAAAACCTACAATACTCTAGAACTATGCTGTAAATTCAGAATGACTTTTACCAAGTCTTGTAATTTCATAGATGACTTAATTTTTTTTTCTAGTTGTCCATGGAAAATCTGATACTGAAAGTTAAATGGGAGTTTTCATTTTCTCTGCTGCAGAGTTCTGTAAAAATATTCTCAGACTAGAAACATCAAAGAAAGCAAGTGCTAGATTAGTAATTCTCTAGGATGTTCTTTTTCCTGTCACCTTCTCTGTTTTCTAAATAGACCATCTTGTTCTCTCCTTGTTCCCAGAATTTATTGATGGATGCATGCTAGAATCACATACTGAAATGACAATGTAACTAACATAAAGGGTAGTGTAAAACTCTGATGAAAGCTGTGTCTGGTCTTCACCAATAACCAAGCCTGGGAAGACTGTAACGTATCAGACTTTTGGCAATCTCAGTTGTAATAATTATACTGTCAGTCAAGAACTCAGGCTTGGTTGGAAGGACAGAGCACATAGCTACCCGCTGACAGACACTTTGAAATCCAAAGTAGATTATTTTTCTTTCAGTTTGTTGTGGTTTTGCCTGTAACAATAAGGTTTCATTCCTTGTAAAAAAAAAAAAAAAAAGAGAGAATGCTCAGAGTAGTATTTTGTCTGAAATCCTTCAGTTTTGTATAGGGCTGCTTTTTTTGTTTTAGAGATGGATGGGAGTGAACGGCTGAGTAACTTCCAGGCATAAGTGACAATGGGTTATGTAGATCTCCTTGAAATAAGAACAAGTTGTATTCAATGTTTACTGTACTGGAAAAAGAATATGTTCCTTTTGTTGTAAAAAGTTTCTGAGCACATCACGAATCCTGCATGTGAAGTTGTAACCACTCTGCTGTGACAGTGGTCTGGTCTTTGTTCTTTTTTATCCATGCATCATCTATTTTTTTTTTTCTCCAAGTATTAATAGTTATGGCTCAAATTCTAAGACTGACAGGGTCTACAGCTATCAGTGGCTAGTGCTTCACAAGGACATGAGGGCGTCAAAAAAGCAGTAGAACGTCGGTGTATTTTACATCCAGTTTGTGTTTTGAGGTTATTTTGTTTTAGATGTAAGCAGGTGTATATAGTACTTCGGAAGTGCACACTATCTCCGGACTGGAGAAGTAAATATTTGCTGTTGATGCGGTGTTTGTGGGAAAAAATCCCAGACAGCTCCGAGCACACCAGAGACTTGAAGAGCAGCAGTAAGGTCGGGGTATATTCCGCAGGCAGCTCTCCTTGACGTTGCCCAGCAGCGCTGACAAAACGCTGCCGGCGGTGACGGCGGATGGGGGGACGCTGCTTTCCCTCCTCGGGACGGCAGGTGGGAGACGCGGGGCCCGGCGACACCGGCTGAGCCCCCGGGGCCGCGCCGGCTGCGCTCGCCTCCTCTGGCACCTCTTCCCGGCGCAGCGGAGCCCGCCCGGCGCAGGGGGGCCGAGGCCAGACGGCGTCGGGGCGGCCAAGCCCNGGGCCGCGTCCTGCCCGCCGCGGGGGCCGCTCCGCTGTGCACCGTGGCCCCGCAGCAGCAGCAGCAGCCGTCGCCCGACATGAAGAGCTACCTGTGGTCGCGCTACAAGGAGGCCAAGAGGGTCACTAAGGGTGAGCGGCGCCCGCGGGCGGCAGCGG
>VZRF01002592.1:562223-622789 GCA_013396875.1 Vireo altiloquus
CCCCTCAGCGGGCCGGAGGGAGCGGATCCGTGGTGGCGGCTGGGAGCGGAGCAAGGGCGAAGGAAGGGTCCGCGGGGCGAGGCGCGGCTCCGTCCCGCAGCGGCTCCGCGTCCGTGTGCTCTGCGCTCCCGTGGTGTGCCCAGGGCCAAGCCGGGAGCGCGGGGACACCCTCACCCGGCAGGTCCTGGGGGCCGGACACCGGGGACACGGGCTGTGGGGCGGCTGCCCCTTCATCCTCCCCTCCGGGAGAGGGCTGAGCCCGTCAGACCATCGCCCGTCCGGGGCCGCGGCTGTTCGGAGCGCCTTTGGTACAGCGCAGCTTGGGCCGGGCAAAGCGGCAGCTTTTGGAGGTGTGTTGCGTGTGGAGAAGCAAATGTAGAAAGAATATCGACAAGTTGGTCATCTCTTTGATGACTATAATACATATATACACAGGTATTCTGAAATAGGCTTCCCTTCCAAAACGTTACAATGCTGTGAAGTTTTGGACGACTCTTCATTTTGCCTGTAGTCCCATTCTGACACTGTGTGAGGCATTATAAAATGCTCATGGTACATACATGACCCTAGGAAGCCCTGTTCTTCAGCCCAGCCAGCCAAAAAGCTTGCTTGCTTCTGCCCTTGCTCCGATGGGAAGAGTATTATCGAGATAGCATTTGCTTGAATATGTGGTCTTTTCTGAGAGCTGAAAGAAAAAGAGGCAGAGTGTGCTCTACAATACCAAGTGGAAGAGCATGTCCTGTAGTGGCAATGGATAACGCTTTAGATTGCATGTTTTGCCTTTAAAAAAGAAATTGATATGTTATCCTGCACTTAGAAGTCTTGAATGTGAACTGGGACTTCACAATGCTGGGTGCAAACAAAGCATTTGTGAATGTAAAATAGCGTCAGCATTTCAGAAGTGAAATTAAAAGCCATGTTAGTGATCTCAAGAGAGCTCTATGGGCTTTGGATGAGATAGGAAGAAGGGAAGTGCCTTTTATTTTTAATCTGTTTTTTCTTTTCCTGTTTTTGGAATCAACCTCTTGTTCTAAACCACACCCAAATAATACTTAAGAGCTGAGGTAGGGTAATGCTGTGAGAAAATAATTTGGTCAGTGGGTGTGAGTTGACGAAAGATGAGGCAACTGCTTCTAGAATATTTCAGACTTATTAGGTTACAACCTAAGTCACCCAATGGCTTCAAGTATATGATATTTCAGTTAGTTACGGTGTTGAGATGACAAAGCTCCCCTGATTTTTGACCCAAGGTTTATAGCACTTGTGATGCTGTCTGCTGGCCAGAACGTCTAATAGCTGCCAACTGTTTATACTGTCTGTTTTCAGACAGCCACCAGTCAAGCTATTTTTCAGCTGAAGTATCTTTTTATCTATATATAGCTACATAAATATCTTTATTTTTGAAACAAATGTTGACTCACCAAACTGCACGATTGACATTTGAAAGAATACTTTATAACACAGAAAAGGGTGTTGTAATGTGATTTTGGAAGTTCTTTAAAAACTGTGCTTATGACTTCAAGTTAATTGAATGCTCCATGGCCCTTTCTATGGAATAGGAGTATTTGCTTTAACCATAGCTTGTCAAATTCCATTTGATTTGATTGCTGGGCTTTATCTGAAGTTTGGAATTAAACTCAGTGGATTTGCTTTTCTTCCTCTCTTAAAGATTAAAAGGCTTGGGTGTCTGCATCTGGAGTCCCACACCTACCTGTCTTGTTGAGATGTTTTCAGTGGTGGAGCACGTAGGGATCTGTCCTCAGAGCTGAGGGTGTTGAGAGAAACTTCATCAGTTCCTTCTAGACCTATGTAGAAAGTAACCACACAAATAAACTCACCTTTCCAAGCACACATTTAAGATGAATATTCCCCTTTTTTTTCCACTAGTAGGGAAGTCTGTAGTATAAAGATAGTATATGAGAAGGGAAGGAAGGAAAACATGCTCGTGTTTTATGCTGCCGGGAGAGCAGCATTTAGCCTCCTAATGTTGCTCTTTCAAGTTTTGTAAACAAGAAATATAAACACTCAATGTTTAGTACTGACATTGGTGTTGCTCCTAAAGTTACTTAATATATTTTGGTTTTGACTTCTTTTATACCTTTCCATAAAATATCCACAGAAACATACCCTTAAAAATGGAAGTGGTTTACACACTCTCTGTGCGTAGGTGTAGGAAATAAGCAGAATATTTTTGGTTTCCCGATTTTCTAGGAAATTAATAAGCACAGCATTGTGTATGTAATAGTTGTTATGTTCACAGTCACATAAAGTTTACTCGTGTGAATTGAATTGAGTAATGTGGTAACCTTGAAATGGTGAAGCTAAAACTAAAGCAATATCAAATTAAAACAGTATTAATTCTGCTTCAGGGGCAGGAGCTAGACCAAGTAATGGGAGGAGAAGACAAGGCTCCTAGCGTAGTAGTGATAATAATATAATAATTTTCTTCAAGTACAAATTCATTTTTAAAAACATTAATGAATGTGTTAACACAGTTAGCAAAAAATTACATCTGGTGCTCTCTGATAAGCAAGATGCCAAAATGCATCTTGTCTTCAAACTTGGACTGCAGAGAAAGGCGTGCTTTGAATAAAGGCTATGGATCACCAAGACAAGTTAGGGACAGCATGTTCAATAGCATCATATTGTTGAGGATTAGCTGGTTAGTGTGAATTTGTCTGATAGTTTCCATCCTCATTTATCAATATTTAGCAATTGCTAATGGATTTCTATGTCTTTATTTAAATAAAACTATGAGGCTCGTATAACCTTTTTTTTCTCTCCCCTGTTCTCAGAGTTGGTTCCTTCAATTATGAGTAACATGCTGAATCCTGATGCTATTTTTTCAAACAATGAAATGAGCCTGTCAGACATTGAAATTTATGGGTTTGATTATGACTACACCTTGGTCTTTTATTCTAAACACCTGCACACTCTCATATTCAATGCTGCTCGAGATCTTCTCATTAATGAGCATCGGGTAAGTAAAATTAATGGAATAACAATAAATTCATGAATAAAGAGTGTAATAATTTTTGACTGAGAGGCATAAATCATCTTTTCATCATCACGTCCTAGCTTGGCTGCCTTATAGCACATTTTGTACAACAGCTACGCATGCACAACAGAAGCCCTGTTTTATTCTCAGCTGCAGTTCTGAGCAGAGAACAGTCTGTTAAGGAATATGGTTATATTTGTATATTTTAATGGGGGCATGAGGTTTGTTGTTTGTTCCTGATTGTTGTTTATTGGAGTCACATTAATAAATAAGAAGCTTAAAAGTTACCATTACTGTGTTTTATCCCTTGCTGTGAGTGCAGCAATTAATTTCCCTCAGAAATATTTTTAGCTGGACTTTTCAGCAGGGCTCTGATTGCACTGAGTGCTTGTCAGGTGCTCTGTGTGTACCGGGCATTTCGGCTGCCTTGGCAGCGTGTGCAGGAATCAGAGCCTGGATACGAGGAAGCATTCAGCTGAGAGCACTGCCCTGTTGCCTCTCCAAGCAGTGTTCTTGCATCGGTGACCACTTGACATCCAGGCAGTTTAGAGCTGGTTGTTGCCAAGTTGGGGATGGGAAAAGTTCCTGTGTGTCAGGTGGTGAAGGGAAGATGAGTGACTTGGGAAGGTGAAGGTATTGCTGGGAGAAAGACTGGAAAGAAAACCCCCTGTGGACTAAAAGAAGCAAAATTAATTAAACTGTAGGACTTGCAGGAAAGTAAAAGACAAAAATCCATGGAGTATCTTAATAAAACTGCTTGTGTATTTTTATGCAACCTAAATCCGAATGCGTGGTGTTATTCTACTTTCGTATTTGAATCTAAAGGTTAGGAGCTATATATAAACACCTATAAATATCCTTGGAAGAGCAAACAAAACTTCATGGGTGCTACAAGCATACACAGCTTTATCCCCCTGCAATTTTGGCATGTCTTGATAGCAATTTCTGTGGGATGCATAAATACGCTTTATTAAAGCTATCTGGTTCTTGGAAAAAACCATGCTACTGTAGGAGTCAAGATTAATTCTTGTAGACAAAAATTCTAATGGTGTTCTGCCTTTAATGTTTGAATGGATTTAGGTAACCATAGCTTTCCAGTTTGTCTCCGTTAAAATCTCTTGACTTCTACTAAACAATTCTGTAATTACTTTTTGGGACAGCTTATTGAAATACATTGTCTCCTTTTGGAATTTAGAGGGAAAGCAGATTTAATTGGTGCTATATCTGTAGCTGCTTATACTGTTAATTTTTTTTTGCCTTTACCGTTAGAAAAAACCCTCTGTGTAGTGTCCATTATGACAGTTGCAATCAACCTAAAAGATGACCAATTTAGCTCGTGGCAGTGTGAGGCAATACATCAAAAATTGCAAAATGCAGTGTAGGAAGCAAGGAATTGTCCAAGAGAATAAATATCAATTTAATGTTTCACGGAGGTGGCAGCAGGTGTTCTATGTAACCTCTCGCTCCTGGGTTTATTTCTTTCCTGATGCACAGGCCTTGTGCCTTTTTATCAGGACTTTTGTTTCAGTCCAGCTATGCTTGTCCCTACCAAAAGAGGGGTAAGCAAACAGTACCATTTTTATCGTTTCTTTATTTGGTTTGCAAGGAAGCTTTGATTTGTGTGCCAGGTAAGATCAATCTTCTTTGAATGCACTGACATGTATCCAGAAAGACAACTTTCTAGCAGAATAAATTAAAGTAGCAAGTCAAGTATGTGGAAATTTGATAAAGGCAGAATTAAATTTCATTGTGCATGCTTGATGTGGTTGCTTTGGGGCACGTGCAGTGCAGGGTAGTTTTTAGTTGAACACATTCTCTATCATTCCCTGATGATTTCCCTTGTGTCTCTACTTCATATTCCGTGACCAAACCTCTTCCAGCCTGTCTGTAGGCTTTTGTTGCTGTTCTTCATTTAGATCAGTGGCCTGCCCCATGTTTTCTGGAAGCAGTAGTAGGGATGATAGGACTGTTTTCTTAGACTGTAGATGCCTGTACTCAGTACAAATGCAGTCTACAGCAGTTGCAGAGCAAGTCCTCTTCAGCAAGATAAGAACTTTGGGAGGGAAATGACAGTTTATTTCTTACAAAGTAGCTAGAGGCTCTGTTGAAACTGCATAATGCACTTTTTCCCTGAAGGCTTGTAAATTAGCCATATATGTATGGAGACTGTTGTAGAAAAGGTGAAAAACAATGTCAGGTTCTAAGGCTGCTGTAACCTGTGGGAGGAAAATGAAGAATTGCCTTCCAGTGGCTTATTCAAAGAAATGATTGTTTTTTCAGGCTTTGTCAAAACCACTGAAGCATTTCACCCTTTAAAAACAAGTGAGCAAAACCCTTAGCCCAAGACACATACCTAATGTTTCTTTTCATGGCAACCTGTACTTAAAGCAGTACAAAATTACAGTTGACTTAAAATGGGCTTGTACTGAAAAATGTTAGACTACAGCTCACAATATGTAATGGTGTGAGCTACCTACACTATATATAAAGAACCTGAGGGAAGAGTACATGACAGACATTCAGTTCATGTGCATCTCTAAATTAATTCTTTTTAATTAAGAATATATTAACTTTTTTGAACAAGAGGCTAATGTTCAAAGGTAATCAGTACAGAGAACCTTGATGGTACCAGGATGGACTTAAATTTAAAACAATGACCTTCGATTTTGGAAAAATGTTTGACCTGTCTTACACCGTGTACATAAATTCCTGCAAATCTCACCAGCCTATCAAAAATTCTCTTAAATGATTAGAGCAAATGAGAAGCATAGAAAACTTGTACTTCTAAAATTTTGCAGAAACAATTTTTATTTGTTCTGGTTATGGTTTTCAAATTAAATCGCTGCTTTCTTTTCTTAGTATCCTGCAGAAATAAGAAAATATGATTATGATCCCAATTTTGCCATCAGAGGCCTTCATTATGATGTGCACCGGGTATGTATAAATAAATTTGTGATGAGTGTAGTGTATGTAGTGTAAAGAACCTGGCTAAAGAAAATAAACAGAGCTTTTAAGCCTTTCAACTTTTCACTCTGCATTGCTGTGAAAGGATTTTGTTTCATGTTTTTGTCTTTAATAGCAAGCTTTATTATTATTTTTAATTTTTTTAAAATAGCTCTTAAGTAGAAGATGTTTTTGGCATTTTGTCTGCATGGTGGGTGGGGAAAGACAACTTAGGGTGCAATAGGATAAACCTAGGTAAAAATCATTGATAAAAGTGTTTTGGAAGCTGTGAAGGAAGTTGAAGGGGAGAGTGCTCAGGTGTTCTTGAGACATAAAAGTTGTAGATAAAATTACTTTGTTTTTTGTAATTTCATGTCAAATAGTTAATTTGATAAAAACTGATTTTTTTTTTTTGACATGCAAGGCATTATTAATGAAGATTGATGCTTTTCATTATATTCAGCTGGGAACAGTTTACAGGTGGGTAAAGTTACTTTCTCTCTAGAATAACAATTTATGCTCTTATTTTTTGAGTCTTTTAACTGCATTTATTAGTGTACAGCTTGGATTCTTACAAGGAGCTGTGCCCTGATGAGCACAGACACGAAGGAGCACTGCAGCCTTGCTGGAAGGGGTTTTCTTTGCAGCACCTCTGTGTGTACACACAGACGTGTACACATCTACTGCCTGACCCAGCACAGCTGATTCCCAGTTCAGCCCTGGCAGCATTGGCAGGCTGGTTGGTCACATAGTGCTGACTCACTTTGTTTCCGGCTGTTAAATTGTGCTGAAAGACATCTAAAAATACCCTGATGACTTCTCTGCTGTTGCTTTCTATGTAAATAATTGTCACAGAGCGCATGTTAGCATGACTTTGGTGTGGTTGTGGAGACACTTGAGAGGTCCTGCTGTGTTTGCACAGAGCTTTTAAGTTTGGGCACATCAACCACATCAAACTTGGCCCACACTCGGTGCCAGATTTTAAATTAAACCAGAAACCAGACCACCTTTCTTAACGTCATTGGACAAAAAGACTTTTACCTGAGTGTATTCTGTTGCACTCTTAGTTGTTTGCCAGCACCCACCATGAGGACAAACCACCCAAGTTTGGTTCCAAAAGGTGATGTGACCTGGAAATGATGTTTTGCACCACACCTTCATGCTGTTTCTCCAAACACCTGTACAGGGATGAGGGGAGGAGAAGAGAGTCTGAAGGCTGTGAGGGCTGATGTCAAGATGATGTGTGGTTATACAGCTGCACTGTGAGCTATGTCAAGCCTGTGAGTCTTGTGGTAGAAGTAATCTACAGCTTTGCCTAGGCAGTCATCTCTCCACTGTGGTTTCCACATGTCCATTGTCCTCTGTTGATTTGTGCTTAAGTAGCCCCTGATGCTCAAGTGTTTTCTCCAGCTGTATTCAAATACCACTTGGCATAGCTGTCTGCAGACCAGAAGGTACCTTCTCAAATCTGATGGTGTGACTTGGCATCTGGTTTACCTTTTGGTTGCATTTCTTTGTGTTTGCTGCTGTGGAGGGGATGATGCTGAACTCTGTGTGTTACAAAACCCAAGTATTATCTGCTCTGTTTGTGCACAAGAGCGACTTGAATGCTGGAGTCCTGCCAGCAACAGCTCAGAGTTGTGTTCCAGTTGGTGTGGGGACAGAAGTGCAGTAAAGGAGCTGGTCAATGTGGGGCTCTGCCACCACAGAAGCCCTGAGGAAGTTCATGTTTCCTGCCTTTCCACTGCAAAGCTGGTGTGGACTCTAAGCTCTGAAAGCGCTAGGCTTGTGAATGAATTTATTTATATTTTAATGCCTGGCAATACTTCTTGGTCAGACCTAAGAACAGGAAGCACTGAAATAATGGTCTGTTTTACCAGGCTGCAAAACACCATAAGTAGGTTTGGAAAAAAGAGACCAGCTGATCTGGTTTTCTTTAGTGTTTTTTAAACCCTAAGTAAAATCTCAACATTTATGTGGCCTCTTGAGAGGATGTTTGCATGCCTGCAGTCTTCGAGATGCTTTAGAGCCAGATGCTTGATACTGTAAACATTTGTAACCAAACCATATCTCTTAATAGTTGATAAAGTCTTCTTTCACATTTGTTGTTATATTTTAATGTTTTAATTATTTATTAGCCATCCTTCGAGCAATTTTAAATTTTGAGAAACTGAACTCTTCATACAGTTTAAAAGAAATTCTTATTTCGTTAAAGGTTGTGTATATTTTTCACTCCCTTAAATCTTCAAGGTCATGCTGCAGAATAATCTGGTTTAAACACTATCCTATCATCAATGCTGTATAAAAGAAAAGGCAGCATGAGGAGTTACTTTGTGTTAAGAAACTGGAAGTTCCAACCACTTCTTAAAAAACCCTTGAGGCATAGTTTTAATGGAGACTAATAAGCTCTTTTCCCATAAGAAAGTAGAAAGGACTTAAAATTGGAATGTGTTCTGTGTGCATGAGCCTGTTAAAATGTTACTTGTTTGGTAAGGAAAGATGCTGTTTTAACTCACAAACAAAAGTGTTCCTGTGACATTATTATTGTTATAATAAGATCCAGATCTAAGTGTTAATCTGTCAGAGTTTGGTGATTACTTGAAAATTTTAATCTGACTTTTGAACTAAAGCTAGTGTTGTTTTCCAGAGGCCTCAGTGTTGTCCCAGATGAAGAAGTCATTGCGATGTATGATGGTTCCCATGTCCCTTTAGAACAAATGAGTGACTTTTATGGAAAGGTAAAACCACAAATTGTTTTTTAAAATTGGTTGGTTTTTTACTTTTTTTATTTTTTTTGGCATGAGGATAGTGGTGTATAAATTTTGTTCTCATTATAATGAGCAATTATATTTTGTCAATATATAGTTTCGGGCTATATGTGAAGTTTGCCTTCTAAAGTGACAAATGACTTCTCTTTCTCCTGCTCGCTGTAGTTTATTTTCTGACTGTTCCCTTACCAAGTCATACAGGCAGGGTGGTGAAACACAGAAATTCAAATTACTTGCTCAGTGTTGCACAGAGAATCTGATAAAGGCTGGGAAATTAACTATATCTGATTAATGTTCTTTACTTTTTCCTGGTGGTCTGATGGCTTAGCTGGTGTAGCAGCAAGTAAATGCATGGAGGCAACTCTTGCAGAGTGACAGTCAGAAGACTTGACAAAAGATGAATGATAAAAGATGAAACTTAAATCCTGAACTTGGTCAAGAAAATTGATTTTTTTTCCCTCTGGTTGGTTGCTTCCTCTTTCCCAAATGAAAAATGAAGCTGACTTTTTGCTAAAAAGCCAAGTTTATTTCACCCTTTTTACGTACAGTTGTTATTTCTGTGTTGACATGAAAAGCCCTTCTTTGTGATGTGGAGCATTTTATTGTTCCTGTGGTTGTTCTTTATTTTAAAGAGCTGTATTTAGAATTCCTGAATCTAATCTCTGCAGCAGATGTGAATGGCATTCCCGTGGGATGCCTTGATCTGTTTAGGTCTGTGCTTTCTTTGATCTTGGAAAGGACAGTGGCAGGACAAGAGGCAAGGGACACAAACCTGAAATGCAGAAGGTTTCCTCTGAACATCAGGGAATGCTTCCTTTGCTGTGAGGCTGACCTAGCACTGGCACAGGCTGGCTGTCCAGGCAGGCTGTGGAGTCTCCATTGTTGGATACTCAGAAGCCATCTGGACAAGGTCCTGGGCAGCTGGCTCTAGGGGACCCTGCTTGAGCAGGGGGCTTGGACAAGATGACCTCCAGCAGTCCCTTGCAACCTCTGCTCTGTGTTACTGTGGTCCTGAGCTGCTTGTTTTACCTCCCTTTTTATTGAGAGGTACTTGGGCTGTATTTGCTGTTATATAGTGAGATTCTCTGCTTCTGTGCAACATAACTATTGTTACAGTTTTTGCAGACTAGAAATCTCTTTCTCTGTTTCTGCAAAATGCAGATCCTTACAGCTTTTTATTACCTCATTTCAAGGAGGTATTCTGCTTTATTTAAAAAACCACCAAACTAATAAGAAAACTTCCATCCCTCATCCATCAGTGCTTCTTGTTTGCAGAAGTGCAGACTTCTAGTGAAGTCTTCAAGAGAAGCTCAATCTTTTGACTTTTAGCTGAGCACTGTCTTGTTTTTATGAATTAAAATACTGCTCTTTAGAGTAATGAGTTGGATTTATTTGAAGAATTGATCACAACATTTTTGTTGGAGATAATTTTTGAAGGTCTTAGTTGAGAGGGAATCTGTAGCAATGTGAACAGGGATGGCAAAAGCTGAATATCTACAACTCAGCTGGAAGTGTTTATACTGAACAAGTGAAAGTGTTCTAATCTGAGAAATGCCTGACTTGTTTTTCTTTCCTTTTCTTCCCATCGCTGTAGAGCTCACAAGGAAATACAATGAAGCAATTCATGGATATATTTTCCTTGCCAGAAATGACACTCCTTTCTTGTGTGAATGAATATTTCCTGAAAAACAACATAGACTATGAACCTGTTCATCTGTACAAAGATGTCAAGGTAGATGTCAAGCTTTGAAGATTTAAATAAACTTGTATATTTGTGCATCTTCTCTGTGAGCACTTCAGGAACCTTCCACCTGTTGTGTCAGCCTCAGTGAAGTACCTCACCTTGGCTTTTGTATGCAGTAATTATGGATATATAACCATAAAAACATAAGTAAAATAAGGTAGAGCTTGGAAAAGAATCAATTGAAGTTTATTTGAAAGCTGACATTCTAGGGATGTTGCTCTTTTGGTAGGTTTGAGGGGTGAGTAAGGGGAAAGGGAAGATCTTGTAAGGCAATAAAAGTTCTTTTGATTGTTGTTGAATATATTTTTTCTCACTATGAGGAATTTAACAGGCTGTAGGGAATGTAAGAGGCTGTAGGGAATTCTAGTTTGGAGCTTTCAGTTTTACTACCTCTACATCTTGTGTACCATCATTTGCTATCTTGGGCTTTTGGATGATCTATTTTGCCTGTTTACCTCTCTTCTTCCTCCAGAAAAACTCTAGCACTAGTCTAGAGTAACTTGACCCTCTTGTTTCCTCAGGACATGTCCTGCAGAGGAGATAATTTTATGTCGTAGTTATGTAACATAGAGAAGGCCAGTTCCTGTGGTTTCTGCTGAAATGCGTATAGATATTTCTGTACTATTCAGCATTTATAAGCATTTTAGAAACCCTAAAGTGGTATTTTTTGAGGATTTTGAGGACATATATCCCCATGTAAGTACCAAAATGGCACTACCACTGTTCTAAACAAAGCTGTCTGGTGCAGAACTGGCTCAGGAGAGCTGTTAGATGCCTCCAGAGTGCCTTATAAGTACTTTGTTCAATCATTTAGCTTCTTTCATCTGTTCATAAATTTCTTACGTAAATAATCAGGGCATTTGTGAGTGATTGTAATCTAAAATCTGTCAGATGTACAACTTTTTTTTTTGCAAGGGGAAAGGAATGTGTTCTGCTCCAAAGGTCACTGGAAGTCTGTGATGACTCTGCTTCTGCAGATGGATTTCACCCCCCTTCACCCTTCTGAGCAACCTCTCACAGTTGTGTAAAACAGCCCCTCTGCTATACAGTTTTGTACTTCCCAAAATTATGAAGTTAATTTCTCAGAGGTCAGGCTTACTCTTTATCTAGTGGTGACATCACATACATATATATGTGTGTATATATATAAAACACATTACATTACATGGCATTTCCATAAAATCCTAAAATTGTAGGTGTTAAGAAAGTAGTAGTTTTAAAAACAAATTACTGTGCAACAAACTAAGTTGCTATGCAGTGAGCATGGATATTACACTTGAAAAGATTAAGTTCTTTACTGCTCATTGCTTTCCTTACAGGATTCAATCAGGGATGTTCATATCAAAGGAATAATGTACAGAGCAATTGAAGCAGATATTGGTAAGTACTAATGGTGTAATCTATCAAAGCTTTTCTTACTGACAGTATGTGATTTTTCTGGCGTCCATATTTGAAGATTACAAATTCTAAATTTTTAAAGCTTGAAAGAGTTATTCCCACTTGTCAAAGGTGTCTTTAAATATAACCTTGTGTTCTGAACTCTCGGTTGAATGCAGACGAAGTTTTTCACAAGAATTTTCTCAATTGACACTGTGTTTTCCCCAATCCTCACAGAGAAATACATCTGTTATGCTGAACAAACTCGTGCAGTGTTAGCAAAGCTGGCTGATCATGGCAAGAAGATGTTTCTCATCACAAACAGTCCCAGCAGCTTTGTGTAAGTGAGCAGTTTGCTGTTTTAACTGTGCATTCTTAAAGGATGGGGAAGATGAAGTTTTTTACTGTAACTCATTACATTGCACAGGTAACTGCACTTTGCTATGCTTTGTTGTTAATGTCCCTCTGTCCTTTTTAGGGACAAAGGCATGAAGTTCATCGTTGGCAAGGACTGGAGGGATCTCTTTGATGTGGTCATTGTCCAGGCTGAGAAACCAAACTTTTTCAATGATAAGCGAAGGTGGGTGTTCAGTCAGTAAAGAATGATTCAAGCAGCTCTTCCATATAAGTCTAGAGAGTGTGTTATGAAATATTTTCATTTGGCTGTAATGTAAAATGAAATCATATTTGATGAAATCCTGTGTGAGGTCATTACAGAATGCAGCATCACCCAATGCTGAAGTCTAGGTATTTACCCTTTCTTGCCTAAGAAAGTTCCAGGAGCTGTCACAGGTCTGCTGGTGCGACTTAGGACCACAGAAGCTGTTTTTGACATCTTATTGTTTGCATGTTGGTGAAGCATGCTTCTTTCCTAATAAACCTGAGGAAATCCTGGTGCCTTTCAAATCAGACACTTATCTGGAAATGTCTTCTTTTGCTTCTGTTTTTTTTTTTTTTTCATCACACATGATATTTAAAAGGCATCTGTCTGGCTGACAGACTGGAATATTTGGACTAGTTGTGATTAAGTAAACACATTTCTAGTGTGTATGCCCTACTTTTACCCTTGACAAAGACCTGTTTATTTATGTGTGCTTGTGGTTTGAAAGTGAGATAGAGGGAGGTGGGATTATTTTCCCTTTAGTTTTTGCATTTAATTTTAAAAAGAATTTTGCTATATGTCTTGGCCCCAGTCCTGTGCTCTCTCATCTTCAGTTGTCCACGTGTACAGAATGAGGGACTCGGCAAGATTCTTACACATCTTATTTTTAAGTTCTCTTCTCTCCTCCTTAGTGACAGTTCACTGTTTCTTCCCCTCTGCCTCAGCTCCCTACTTTATTTCTCAGCAGTTGTTCTCAAACTGTGTTTATAAATATCATAGGTATACTGGGGAGATACATTGCTTTTCACTGGTTAAGGTGGAAGTTTTGGAGTTTTGCTTTTTCTCTTACAAAATTCAGATGCTAGAGATATTTTTTTTCCTTTTGACAGATGAATATTTTTAATGTTAAGACTTTTAATTCCCTAAGAATTGACAGGATTTCTATAGCAACATAACAATTGTATATCTATTCTAGACCATTTCGGAAGGTGAATGAAAGGGGAGTCTTGCTCTGGGACAAGATTCACAAGCTGCAGAAAGGCCAGATTTACAAACAGGTACACTTTCAACAGACTCTGTTCAAATTTAATACCTATTTCCTAGAATCCCGAGCTTCTTTGGATATAAAGGCTTTTAAAATGGAGATGCATTCTTTAAGAGAGCTATTTTAATGTCTGAAGTTGTACAAATTCATTGTTGGTATTGTATGTCGTTGCCTCTTGAAGTGCTACTATCACTGAAATCACCTGTAAAATTTGGGATTTATGCTATCTAAACTGAGGGCAAGATTTGTAATGTGAAAATATTTTTAGTGGTGTAGTAAGTTCCTTTTTTGTTGCCTGTGAAGGTGCAAGTCACATGCTGCTACAATGTTCATGTCATTATTTCTGCAGGGTAACTTGTATGAATTTCTGAAGCTTACAGGCTGGAGGGGCTCTAAGGTTCTCTACTTTGGTGACCACATATACAGTGACTTGGCAGTAAGTAGTTTGCTTTCCTAAAATCAGAGAAAAGATAAGGTTTTTTGTTAGTTTTCCTCCCCAGTTATTCAGTGTAGCACACTTTAATTTGAGATTTTAAACTAGTACAAAATTTGGTAGTTAATTTTTTTTTTGCAGTGAAGAACATTGGCGCTGTAAAATGCCAGCCATATTTTCCACCTGACTTGTAGCATTTAACTTGTTTACTAGCTGTGGTCAGGAATGTGTGAGGTTGTATTCCTGATCCAGATACTGATTGTGTCAGATGTAACAGAGAGTAAACACAGATATCCAAATGTACAGGGTATGCCTGACTAGGATGGCAGCTGAATGAACTTCTGTTCTAAATGCAGGAGGCAATCTTCCTGTCACTAATGGTAAACATTTTTCCCAAGATCTTGCTCTGATTTGTATCCCTACCATTCAGGCATTTTTTTGCCACCTTATGAACAAATGCTCTGTTACTTTAGGGTAAGTGACCACCACTTGGCTCTTTTGTAATTGATTTCATATGAATGCCTGGATGTGACTCTTCCACTGCCAAGCTTTGGTACTGTGTTTCAGCAGCAGCAGATGTTAACATTTTTTCCTCAGCCTGCTTTTAAAAAGAACAGTAACTTTGGGTGCTTCAGAAGACTGAGGGTCAAGAGGAGGATGCAGCTCTGTTCTACTCTGGCACAATGGAGAAGACACCCCAGGTGGCAGCTGCCTTGTGTTGTACCTGTCAGGAGGAGCTTGAAAAGCTGGGGCTCCTGGTTGTAGCCTTCTGTCAGCTGGGAGTGTGGGTAGACAGCACAAACCCAGCACACAGTTCCTCCAGGTACTGCTGGCAGCAGCAGAGCTCTCATCTACACAGGAATTGCCTGCTGGTTGTTTTAAACCTAATGAATTAGTGTTTTTTAGCAAGTGCTTGTGTGTGTTCTTCATCTCTCTCTCTTCAAAAATGTAGGATTAATCTGAAATTAAATTCTATTGTCCATTGGCACAGTTAAGTCCTGCTGTTTCATACTTTTGTTTGTACATAAAAAACAATTAAATTAGTGGTCCTTTGGCATAAACAATAGTCAGATTCTTTTCTTTTAAGTAGTTCCTTTTAAGAGTAATATCTGTGTTTTGTAATTCTTGGTGAATAGGACTTGACCCTGAAGCATGGCTGGCGCACTGGTGCGATTATTCCAGAGTTACGATCGGAGATTAAAATCATGAACACAGAGAAGTACATTCAGACCATGACCTGGCTGCAAACCTTGACAGGATTATTGGAACACATGCAGGTTTGTTCTCTGTGTGTGTAATCGGCTCTGTAGTGCCCAAGGGATCCAGCCAAGTTTCTAAAAGCTGGACATTGATGTTGCAAGTGCTTTCAGTCTCACTGAAGTGTTTGACTGTAGATAAATGCAATTATTTATGTGGTTAATTAATAGTTTTCTCAAAATCTTGTCCCCTTTTTCCACTGGTCAACCTGGATCAATTCCTGGGTTTTGTTGTTTAAAATGCATGTGGATAACTTCAGTATATGGATCTCTGAAGTGTTGCTCGTGTCCTGTTAGCTGATAAGGGTTTCTTAATGGAAAGGCATATTTATCCTTAGTTACAGGTTATCCATACTTTGCATTTCAGGTTCACCGTGATCCTGATTCCCAGATGATTTTAGAAGAATGGAAGAAGGAAAGAAAGGAAATGAGGTAAGACACAGGGGATGAAGAATTTGCAGTATGCTTTTGTAGCCAAGGGTTCTGTGCAATGTCTTCCACAGGCTTCTTTGGAATTTCTCTTCATCTCTGATTTATATTCCCTGGTGGTTACAGATCTTAGAAAATGTTCGTAAAGCAAAATTCTACCTGTCTTTTGTGCAGCTCTTCTCCCCTCTGACATTTTGTACATATGGACCCTTTTCCCTGTTCCTTGTCTTTAGAACAGGTGTAACTTCTCTGAGTGAAAAGCTAACATAATATAAAATCTCTTTCCTTCTCATTTTGGTTCTTCTGTCCATGTGTTCAGCTCTCACTGTTGATTACACAGCTTCTGCATGAATAAAAAGTGCATATCTTTGTCAAGACTTAGGTCACTTTTCCAGGTTTTTCACATGATTTCTGCAGATTACATGTAATACATCTTAGAACACATAGAAATTGAGCTCTGCACTAGATTGGGTTTAACAGTGGATTTATCACAAAGATAGGTAATAGGGGTAAAAGTCTTAATAATCTTTTGTCATGAAGGAGTTATCCCTAAAGGCAGGGTGTGTGAAGTGCACAGTTGGCAAGGCCAGCAGCTATACTGCCAACAGCCTTCCCCAGAAATGTGGAAGTAAACAAAATGGGAATGATACTTGACAGTGACTAATGACCAGAACTTAATTCCAAGATGTGTTTAACCTTTTGGTGTGCATTAAGCCCGATCTTTGCCTTTTCTTAAGAAGTCTTTTATCTTTGGAACATTGGATGTCATTAGGATTTAGGTAATGGCAAAAGTCTTCTTTCAGAATCTCTTGAAAAGAAGGCTTGAGGTGTCATGTTTGTGATGTCAGAAGCAACTTATCTCTAGTGGGAGAAGTGTGAAGCTCTTCAGTGTAATTTCTAGATCTGGGTTGTATACGTGCAAAAGGTGTAAAAAACTTCTGTGGCACATTTTGGTGTTTTGGAGTACAATGGTAAGACAAAAATGCATAGAACAGGTTTTAGAATCTGCTTGCTTTGGGTTATAGATGCCAGCTGGGGAAGTAATGTCTGCAGGTCTGTTCACTTTGTTGTCTTTGTTTTCTCTTTTTGGGGGACAGGGAGATGAACAGGAATTTCTTCAATGCACAGTTCGGAAGCATATTCAGAACTGATGAGAATCCGACTTATTTCCTTAGACGTCTCTCTAGATTTGCAGATATCTACATGGCATCACTGAGCTGTCTCTTGAACTACGAACCTGATTACACATTTTATCCAAGAAGGACTCCTTTGCAGCATGAACTTCCTGGCTGGTCAGACCAGCTGTGCACTGGTACATTCAGAATACCTTTCCTACAAGAGACAGTTCAGATCAAATAAACTCTTGGTGGCTCCTCTCTAAAATGGACAAATATCTGTTGGTTTTTTGAATGTACCTGTATTTTATTTAAGTTGCTTAAATCTGTTACCTTGGTTTATATGTATTTCATACTTATTCTCTTAAGCTTTGTATCTGTTTTTCTCCTTTCCTGCTCAGATGTGTGAAAACTCCTCTTAAACACAGAGGAGATGATGGACTGCCAAAATAGCAGTGGGCCAGGGGGGAGGGCACATCTGAGGGGGAGGACTGCTGGTGTTCTGGGGTGTTTGTTTGTTCATTGGAAACTTTGATCTGCAGCCTCGTGGTTTACAAAGAAAGACCTAAACTCTCTCTCCTGGCCCTTTTCGGCACTCCAGCTGGAGCCTGTAATGGATCTTGGCACGGAAGAGCTTAAATCCAGTATTTATAATTCAGTGATACAAGTTAGTAACCAGCTGGGGGTGAGACTGAGAAGGATAGTCACACTTTGTACCTTTCCTTACTGCTACAGACGGAGCCATACCTGTAAGGAGCCAGGGGCTGGAGTGTCCTGGCTCTGCTGCACTGGGCTCAGGTTCTTGGGCTCTTTCTCCTGTTTGGGCAGTTTCTGTTCTTGCCGTGTCTGTGCTTGGCTGCAAGTGGACCTGAGCCTAAAACTGAAACTTGCAGTAGCTTGGGCTACTTCAGCTTTCTTCTCTTAACTTTTAGGTACCTTTTTTTTTGAGTTTCAGAACACTTCAAGTATCTACTCTCCAATAACAGTCATTTTGAGAGGTTTTACATTTTGCATTTCAAAGTGGAGACAGATCTCTCTATCAGGCTTTAGTTTGATCCTAAATGCTGCTTTTAAAGGTTTTAACAGTGTCTTATTCCAGTGGTACGCAGTGTGGCTTTGCTGCTCCCTAGGAGAGATGTATTTCATATAGCCTTCAGTAATGGACTTCTGCACTCGAAAGTAAACACGCACAATGGGCAAAGGACTTAAAGGAAAAACTGAGAAATGAGAATGTGAAACCCAGAGTTTTCTGATGACATGTTTTTAGCTCAAGCCCTAAAAGCTAAATTAGGGGTGGTACGCATTTTGAATAAAGAAAAACAGTTTTGGTATAGATTAGAAATTTTATTGAATTACAGATATTGAAGGTAATGCATGAACACAAACTCTGGGTAGCATAAGTGTTTCAAAGATTTGAGCTGAAAAATGTCTATTTTGCACAAGGAAAACATCTATTGATGTATTTCCTCAAAAAGGCACTTTATAGAACTGCTATATAGTTGTTTTTAAATAAGGATTGTTTCCTTTCTCTGAATCCAAAGGAAATATATTTGGGTTTTTTAAGTGGTGCTTCCCACCCCAGGCACTTTAGAAGGCATAATATGATTAATATTTTTCAAATTTTAGTTATTAAAGGCTTGGTTTTTAAAAACATAATTAACAAAATATATAGCATTTGGTATTCATTTTGTGATATCACTTGCTTTCTATCATGATTGTCAGGCAAACAAACTTTTGTTGACCAAAAGTTTTCTGGTTTGGTTTGTTTGTTATTTTTTTTGTTTTAACCTGTCTGTATGTGCAAGTACCTAGATTTCATACACGTGAATATCATACACAGTGTATGTCATGTTTTTAACAGCATATTTGCAAAGGAAAGAATGTATTCTAATTTAGCCTGTACAACTTTGTTAGTAGTTTTCCTGTATGCTTGAAATCAGTATGAAGTTCTCAGAGGTGGTTTAGATTTTATGATTTTCCTATGCTTAAACTTGATTGAAGTGTGTGGTTTAAACACCCCTGTGTTTAAACAGGTGAATATATTTGAAATGAGGAAGTTCATCTGACTGTCCTGCCGGTTTTGCTGGAATAAAAAGATAAAGTGTTGCAGGAACTTAGTTTGACTGTATCAGGAGATGGTGTGGGTCTGCAAGAAATATTTAGCATAACTTGATAACGAAGTACAAAGATGGAATTATCCTGATTTGCCTTCAGTTCTTTATCCTAATGCTCAGCTAGAGCTGAACTTGGTGTTACGTGTGTGTAGCACCTCTCATGCTCCAGAGATTTCAATGCACTCTTTAGAAAAAAAAGACCCACCCAAACCACTGTACCTTCATCCTGTGTTAAGCAGGAACAGTTTAATTGGCTTGGATGGTGTTATGCACATAATGCATGTTTTGTTTCAAGATTATCTTCTTTTGTCACCCTTCCTTTCTCTTAACCTAGAAATCAAACTTCTGTACCAAGCTATGTTGCAACAGCCAGCTGAAGTAAAATATTGTTTATATTGCATGACTTGTTGAAATAAACAATGTTGCATGAAAGAAGTTAATTATGGAAGGGTTATGTTTCTTTAAAATAACCCAACTATATATAATATAAATTTAAGTGAGAATATGCAAGTGTATTATTTATTTTTCAGTGCTAAAATGCCGCTTTTTAACTTTTAAAAATGTCTTGCATTTTTATAATGATTTCACCTTGACGTTCTCTGCATTACTTGTTTTAATCTTATGCTACTGATTTCAAAAAGATTTTTAGGCATATTTAATGGGCAGCATCTCTGTATTAATTTTGGAAGTATGGTTCATTTGAACACCAAAGCAAGAAAAAATTTTTGTTCTGGTCTCTCAAAAACACAGAGCTGAATAGCCTATCAGTAAAAGAAGAGTTTAATGAATTGTGGAGCTTTTTTTTAGTGATAAAAATACTTAATGATTATTACAAAAATAAATGCTTGAACTTTATCTTCTAGTCTCTGTGAGCTTTAATATTTTGAGTGACTGGGGAGAAGGAAATAATATGCATTGTATTAATTGCAGAACTCTGTGGGGAAAACTCTCCTAGATGTGAGTGTGCGTTTAAGTGTGTTTGTGTTCTAAACTTTCTAATGTCTGTGCAAACAAGCAGGCTTGTGTAGGAGAACAGGGGAAGGAGTTTAGGAAATTGTCTGTTCCATCCAGATGAATGTGTATGTACATGTTATACTTCCTTCCTTGTGCTTGATAGCTGCACCAACAGTCCTGGATTGTTCTGAGGGAAGGCCTCCTGGGGTAGTTCCCAGAGGTAACTAAAGCTTTCCTGGGCTTCCCTCCTGCCCCGCTGTCATCAAGAAAATCTTTCCCGTTGTTTTGTGGTTTCTTCCATGTTCTCACGTTATCATTATGATATTAGTATTTTGATGGAAGGAGGTGACAGTGATCAAACTCAAGTTTGATCTGTTTCTAATAGTGTGTGGTGCCAGTGGCAGCTGTCACTGCTGTGCTTGGTAAAAATACAGTATGTGAAGGAGCAGCTGCTGCTGCTTCTCTCAGACCTGAAGAACTGAATGTAGACTTTGCATGACAGGGAGATGTTCACCTTCATAGTCCACTTTTCACAAAAATGAATGTTTTCATATCACCTGCATTTCTTCCTAAAACTGCCTCAGCTACTGCTTCCTTTTGTATAGTGAGGTAAGATGTAAACCAAACACCAAGCCAAGTTCAAGGAAAGACAGAAAATCTAGAGGAGGCAAGGGGGACAGACAGGATGGTTGTGTTTCCTGCTGCTGAATATCTAACAGAAGAGTAAACCAGCAAAAAAATCCCCTCAGTTTAAAAATAGAGGTTTACCACATATTCTGTTTCACACTTGCCTGTTCTAGTTGCAACTGAGCCAAAATGATAGCACAGGCCTGGAGTACTAGAAAATTTAGGATGTTTGCCAAGTTAGCAGCCCTGTGTGCTTGTGGCCATTTTGAAGTCTGTGAAGAAGAATAGAAGCAGTTAAACAGCAGGAGGGTGAAAGCTGCTTTTCCCAGAGAGGTGTCTGCTTCTGGATAGGTTAGTTTAGACTCAGTTTTGCTTTCAGCACTCACAGTTGGTACTGCTCAGATTCAGCCAACATTTCTGAGGTTGTTATCTCGGTGAGCGATATAGAAGGCATCTTAAACAAAGCTCTGCTCTTTTGGTTTTTAATTTGTAACAAGATTTTATTCCCCGTAATGTAGGTGCTCTTTTTTTTGCAGTAAGTGTAAATAAAATGTGTTTATTAGCTGACTAATGCCAAATTCAGTCTTTAATTCTGATAATGAGGACCACTCATCACAAGCTGTTGATCATCTGAATCCTATAAAATAGAATAAAAAGAAAATCAGACTTGAACATTGCATTAAGAAACAAAATAATTTTTGGCAAATTTGCCTGTACAGATGGCAGAGTTGGCACCTGACGTGTTTACACCAAACAAGTCCTTTTACTGGATGCAAAACGGTGCATTTTGATTTTAGACTCTGTGTGTACATGAGGGTGCAATCTTTCCTTCCCTGGATTCCCAGCCCCCTCCCTGCTCTGTTTCAGATTTTTGGAGTGCTAGTGTGGCTCTCAGCTCTGTTTGCAGCAAGGAGGCATAAAGACAAAATTAGAAGGCTTCTTAAGTTTGTATGGACATGTCACTGCCATCCAGTGGCATTTGAAGTCCCGTTTAATTCAACTGTCTTTGAAGATAGACTTAAGATGCAGCTGTTGACCACAGCTTCAATTTTTCTACAGGTGAGACAAACCCAGTTTCAAGTGGGGGAAACAGAAGAGCCAGGAACTTAAATGCTGGTTTTTTTCTTTTCCTACTAGACATTTTTCTTTCATAAAGTCATTCCCTCTTACCATTATTTTAGTAGTGTCTCAATCTCAAATCAAAATGAACACTTACTGAGAAAAGGTCGTAAGTAGGTTCTGGTGAAGTTGGTGTTGAAGAACTTTCATATGAGGGGTTGGTGATATTTGAAGGCTGTGACTTGTCCAGTGGTGTTGTGTCAGTGTCATCCTTTGACTGCACAAAAGCACACAAACTTGCTTAAATTTTATCTTCTTCCTCCAGTGCATTAAGTGGGGCACTTGAGTTTCACTACCAGCTGGTGCAGTATTGTGATTGAAGTGTCTCTGGGCATGAACTGTGATTTTGGCTGTTGTATTATCTCAGGTCACTTAATACTGGTATCTCTTTTCCTCTCCCTTCTTATTTTTAAGCCTTAGCAAAGAATAGGAGAGGTAGTGTGGCCCTGAAATTATGCTTGGGGTAAAAAGTGTCTGGTTAGCTCTGAGGGCTCTCATTGAAACTATTTAATAATGCAAGTGTTTACCCTGGCTCTTGGCTCCTGGATTTTGTTTCTAGAAGATGATTCACATTACCTGCAGGGACTAGAACAGGAAGGGATTTCTGTTCACTTCAGGTAGATTTTCTTTTGGGTCTGTTCTTGTGTATTTTGTAACATTTTTTTATCATCCCTCATTTCTGTAGCTTGGCTGACTGGTTTCACATATACGTGTTGCTAACAAAATTACTTAAGAGAAATCAAGCATGAAAGTGCATCAGTATAAAAACTGCACTTTTCAGTCCTACAGGCATTTCAGTTTGTTTGTCTTCTGGATCTGGCCTTTTTCCTATCAAACGTTTCAACCTACAGAACAAGAAAAATAGCAGTGGAGGACTGGTGCCCTTCCTGTGGTTGTAATTCCTTGCTTCCTTATGGGCATGCAAAGGCTGCTGCACTGCTGTGGTGTAGTTAAATAAGCTTTGGGCCAGTCCTTGGTGTTGGAAGTGTCTGTGTGAGCAGACACTTGGGTGGAGAGGCCTGGGGGCAAATGTAACCTCTTGCCCAAGGCAAGTGTATGCACCTTCCCCACTTCTGTTGTGTCTCTGCCTGAACAGTTCAAGAGTGAAGGGATCAGGAATGCTTCTGGCTTGAAATCCCTGAAGAAACTGGAGGTTGTGAATCTGGGAAGTGCAGTGGGTCTGGGGAAGTGTTGTCCCCCCTTTGTTTCACGTTCCCACCTGCCACCTACCTTGAAGTACTGGAAGCCTATGTTTTTCTTCCTGAACCTCAGGTAAGAATATCCAATAAGAGCCACAATTCCAGTAACTAGACAGATGCCAAAGAAAATTCCTGTCCCAGTACTGGCATGGAGAGGAGCCTGGAAGCAAGGGAGAGGGTAAATGAGCTATGGGTGGGTACTGGTCAGCTTTCAGCAACCATGCAGTGTCCCTTTGAGATATGCTCTGGTCCTGAGCTGTTCTTGTGCTTGGGTTTCCTGGTGCTCCCTAGAGACATTTAAATGTGGCCTTTTGACAGAATTGTAGAACTGTCCATGCTGAAATAGATGATTGAGTCCAGCTGTTCACCCAGCACTGCCAAGTTGCCAAGTCTGTCACTCAGCCTTGTGGACCAAGGAGACAGCTGGATAACTGGGACCTTTGTAGGAATTCATGTAGGCAAAAGATACCTATTTTCAAAACACCTTGTTTTGGACAGGAATGAATGCCAAGGCAAGAGTAAACAATGCACCTTAGAAGCTTGAAAGATCTTTTTGGAGGAACTAAAATGGAGTTCTTAAAAATCTCTGTTACATACATGAGCTCCATTGTTTCATAAAAAAATAAAAATAAATTTATAAATGTAGGAAGAAATTGTTCAGGCAAATATTTTTGGTATCACTGGTGCCTTGTTTTCAACTTCTTATTCTCTTCAAAAGTAACCTTTTAAGCTGAAAGCTGCATATATGTCAGGGAAACTGGGAATATATGAATGTCAGCAATGAGTTTAGGGTTATATAAGACACAGTTACCTCTCACCACCCCCAAAACCTAAATCACTATGTACTTACAGGTTCTGATGGAGCCTTTAAAGGCTCTGAAATGATGTGGATTATCCCATTGGAAGCAATAATATCCCACTCAACAATAGCACTTCTGTCCACATATCGGATCTCGCTCTGCCAGGAAAAGAAGGAATGAGAGCTGAGCTTTGACCCTTCTCCCTTTGGTACTGAAATTGACATTAAGATGATTTCCCCACCTCAGTTGCTGACACCCAGAGAGAAAAAACACATGGGGGCTTTACATCGTTGCCTCTCTGAACAACAGCCTGGTATGGCCCTGGCTGGTCATGCTTCAACTGTGCATGAAGTGGCCATCATCATAACCTGCGTGTTGCCTTCATGTTGTTTTGGTTTTTTTTTTCTTTTCTAGTTGAAGGTTTTTTGTGATCTTTGGGAAATTGCCAAGCTCTGCCTAGCAGTGCTGTTATTCCTCAGTGCCAGGCAGCTGCTTTCACTGTGGAGGAAGCCACTTGCCAGTCAAGTTTCCTGGCTGGTGTTTGCTTACTCTGAGCAAGGCTATGTTGGTGTCTCTTGCCTCCCCCAGAAAGTTACCGAGAAATTTACAAATGCCAACACCTTTTTTTAATGATAAACTGCTGCTCTCATCTCTTTGCCTATCCCACAGCCATCTCCCATAATCCTGCCAAACTGAGAGAAGAGTTAAATGAAGCCCATGTCCCCATTTTTCTATTCCTAAAATCCACTTCAACAGCTTCCTTTGTGTTTTGCAGGTCAGAGCTTGTCCATTTGCAAGCTTGTAAATCTGCAGTTTGCCAGCTGCTATCCTGCAGTCTCTGGGCAGGAAAGAACCTTCTGAGCTCAGTCTCTCATTGCTGCCCACTCTAATGCCCTCCAGATCAGTGTGCCACCTGCTTACAGGGTACAGCATGAGAGCGGGAAAAGCACAAAGTTAGGAAATTCATGACAAAGGTACCTGACCAGCAGTGGGTACTCGATGTTCCTGGCCCCCAGTATTTGTAATGAGGAGCTTTTTCCCCAGATGAGTTGGAAGGGTGGTTCCATTGGTCAAGTCCTCATAAAACGTTATATTGGCATTAGATAAATGATACTCAATGTCTCTCCCAGAAAGTGTCTGCAAATGAGGGCAAAACACAAGGAGTGTTAATGGATCTCATTAATCCTTTGGATTTACCAGTAGGCTAAGTGCCTGTGACCTTTTTCCCCCCCCCTCTGCTATTAATGCTGCAGCAAGTGCAGCGGCATTAGAGGTTACTGGGAAATCTGCATGGGAGCAGTGGGACCTTCTGTCCCTGCTGGCCTCTGATGGCTGCCTGCAGCAGGCAGTACCCTAATTCCAGCAGGACAAAGGATTTTATTCTTCAGGTCATCCTAAAGAAGCGATGAGACCCAGAGATATTCCAACAGCTTGAAGATGTAAACCAGTGTGTAAACCCATGGGAATTGTTTGAGACGGTGTTTGATTGAAGGAAGGAAAGAAAGAACAAAGGGCCTAAGCGCAGAAGTGAAGTTACAAAAAGATGTCTTTAATGTATTTGTGGGAAATACCAAAGCTGTGTGCTGCTTTCTTCAAATAACTGTGCTCCATGCTAATGAGTTAGAACAGACTTCATCGGAGGCAGACTCCTTCATAACAGGATAACTAAAATCCCTGATGGAAAAGTCTCTATAGTGACTTGAACACTCAGATAACCTTGCTCCCCTAAAGGAGCATGGAAGGGAAATGGAATAAATGAATTCATGTCTTTTGTGAGCACAGTTTAAATTCTATGGGATTACACAGAAGTCACATCATACTAAAATTAGGTTTTAAAGCTTAAATTTCAGTGAGATGCAGAAACTCATAATAGCTGTTTAAAGAGTGTTATTAGAAAAAGGAAGAAAAATAAGAAAAAAACCCCTGACCTCATTTTCCTTTAACCCGCTATCGTTGGGAGCAAAGAGAGTGGCATGCACTGACAGGTCCGTGAGGCACCGCAGGAACTCTCTCCCCTTCTTAGAGCTGTTGGAGTAAGCCATGATGTCCTGGGCAGAAACAAAATCCAGCTTTACTAGAGAGCAACTGTGCTCTCCTGTGCAGAGACTGGAAAAGATGACATGGTATAAATGACAACAAAGGAACTCTCTGTTATTAGCCATGAAGCAGCCCTAGAGTGACTTTACTAAGGAAGTTGTATTCAAAACCCAGCTCCAGCTGCTGACTTGATGAGTATATCTTAAACTGATTTGCATAAGTTGGGCCCCCATTGTCTTTGAGGCTGCTTACATACATAGTGCCTTTCCGAGTAGTGACAAGAAAAGAGCTCTAAAATTTTGCCTTTTCTCAGTAGCAGTTTGATACAGTTCCAAAGCACTGTGCTCCTTGTGATGCTTAAGAAGTTGTGCAGAGAGTCTCCTTTAAGCTAAAGCTGCACCAGGCTTTTAATTCCAACTGAATTTTAGAACCCAGGAACCTCTTTGGAGCAAGTAATTGAAAAAACAGTAATTAAGTTCTGATTTTGATGGTGCAGATTTAGACCACTGTGCCTTGCTTCACTGGTGTGTTGTTACTGCCTGTGTTTGCTGGGCTGGTAAAGCAAAGCCTGGGTACAACAGTCAGGGCCTGCTTTGCTCCACTCCTGCCCCAGCCTCGGTTCCTACCGACAGGAATTTTGTCAGCGTTGGGAAGGACATCAGCACTTGCAGCAAGTTCCCACTACAGGAGACGCCGTCCCCCACGTAGCCTGGCTTGCAGGTGCAGTTCACCTCTGAAAGGTACAAACACGGAGAGCTGTTTGGGCAAACACCCTTTCCAAGAAAGCTTTAGGCTGCCCTGTGCCTGAAAAACAACTTGTAAACAACAGGTTATGATTTTTTTTTTTTTAAGTTAAAAAAGAGGCAAAGTCTCTTTTGTTATTTGGCAACCTTTGCCTGATGGAAGGAACTAAAATCTGGGCTGCTGCCCGTTTGTGCAGAGAAATGTGGCAAAGGACCCTCTTACCTTTCTCCCTGTAGCAGAAAACATCCCAGGTTTCGCTCAGATTGCCTCTTCTCCCATAGTCCACAATGCCAACGTACCCGGAGCCGCAGTTTGGGGAGGAGAAGCCGGTCGGGTAGCCCACTCTTTCACCATCTAGCCAGCCAGCAGAGCACAGGTGATACCTCGCCTGTGGTCAGCACAGACAGAAGGGAAAAACTCAGGGGAAAAGCTGGGTGGTGGGGCTGGGGAACTGCAGATGGAATGAACAGAGCCCCCAGGATGCTCAGGCAGCACCTGCCCTGCCAGCACCCTTCCTGTGGGTCTGAATGGGCTCTGTCCATCTGTCCGTCCTGCAGCCTGCCCTGCACTGAGCTCTGTGCTAAGGGGACCAACAGAGCCATTCCAGGAAAGGCGACTTACTTAAAAAAAATAAATTAAGCATAATTCTGAAGTGCTTTTAAATGCTTTTTAATTTTAAGAAGTGTTTATTTATTAACATCCTCTGGGAAATATTCTGAAAGTCTGACTCTACCTCTCACTCCAGCATCACTGGAAACAAGAACTTGGCAAGTGATTTCAGTGCTGTGTGAGCAGGCAAGAAATGATTAGAAAGTCTGAAAACTGCTCCCAGCCAAACCTGGGGCATGGGTGAAGGAAAGGAGGGAAAATGATGCTTATGGGCACAGAGCAGTCCCCTTGCTCCTCTCTCTCAATTCACACAGTGTCTCCATGCTCTTTGGGGATTTCCTCCCCCAGAGAGGCCTCCTCACCTTCTGTGCATACAGCAGCTGGTTGTAGGTGGCGATGGTGGCTGACTCATTGGCACAGGCCTCCCTGGCCTGCTCGTAAGTCATTTTGTACTGCCCCAGGGGGGACCGCAGGTGGAACACCCCGACCGTGGTGTCTGCAAAGAGAGACAAGGACCAGCTCTTCCTCAAGGGGTTTCCATGTCTGGATGCAGAGCCAGCTGTGCCGTACAAATACCCGTGAATTTTGCGAAATGTAGTTAGAGCCAATTGATTCCTCAGGGGTAACATTCCTACCTGGAAAGCCACCACACTGATGCCTTAGGTTTTAACTTTTATATTTTTCAAATGCTGTGCTGCTAGTGTAACTCTGAAGTTTCCTATAGCTTGTTAAGTGCTGTTCTCTCATGCTAAGCTAGATATAACAAAACCTCTCTAACTTGCTCTCCAAGGACACCCAGACCGTCCGGGCTGAAAAACTGTAAACCATCATCTTGGGCGGGGGGGGGAAAGCTTGGGGAAATTCCATCATTAGCTGGGTTCTAGTTGGTGAATTTATGCCAATATAAAAATGTGTTCATTTTGAGATCCACTGAGGCAGGACCCTCTGGAGCCCAGAGTGTACCTCTGAAGGCCTTTCAAATAAATCCCTCCTTTATTCCTGTCTAGTCTCTGTTTCTAGGTAGCCATTTAAGGCATCAACACATTGCTTCATGAATTTGGTGTTGTCAGGTACATAAATTCACATCCTAACTGTAATCTCATTGTTTTATGGGGATATAGGTAGAGGCCTGAGGGAGCTTATGGTGCTGCTGCCCTCAGGGCACAGGGCTGTGCAGGCTGTGCCCTCCTCACCTTGGAAGTGCAGATCGGCACAGTCAGCGTCGGGGTGGCACTGCCCGTTGTCCTGCAGGCAGCGGTCGAGGGGCAGCTGCATCACGGAGCAGTTCAGACCATCACCAATGTAGTTGTTTTTGCACTCGCACTTCCGTCTGTCCTGCTCAGAGACAGGGGAAAAAGCCAAGACAAGAATTTAGCTGACCTAAAACTGGTGTTTCAGGCAACGTTTTGAACTGTTGGAAGAATTGCGCTTGATGTAAGCAGGAATGGACAAACAGAAAAGTTTCTTCTAGCAGCTAAGCCAAACATTCACGCATGTACTTGGGTGCCTTGCTGAATTAACACCAAAGCATAATTTCATCCACAAAGTTAATAATGTGCATTGGAGGGTTATATGACACGCAATTCACAAAAATGGATGGCTAACATATCAAAATGATATTGAAATAACTGGGCATGGAAGCAAGAATGGAATTTAACAGCCCACTGATAGCAGTGAATGAGAACTATAAACCAAGAAAGAACTGGTGACATCCTGGGGTTGCAATGGTTGACAGCAGGAATGGAAAGCAAGACTTTTCTAGATCACTCCTGGAAGGCAGCTCAGGCAAGACACCAAGATGGAATGGAGAAGTGATCCTGAAAGCACCAGGACAAATGCTGGATCAAGTCACCTGCACAAGTTTTCCCTAACAACATCAACTTATGTGAGTCATGGAATTTGTATCATGTGGCTGCAGAGCTTTTTAAAGTTGAGTTCAAGCAACCAGCAAGTGACACTATTCTCCCAGCTGTCGCTTTGTTTAGCTTCCAAAATGTATTTAATTTTGATCCAACAAATTCCTATTGCAAATAAGGGTATCCAGTTAGGGAGAGCTGAGGAGGGGACAGAAAGACCATGTCTGCAGGACATCCCATATTCTGTGTTACCCCATTCCCCAGAGCAAAGACGTCAAACTCTTTCTCACCCTCCAGCTGAAAGCATACCAAACTGATGTAGAAAGCAGGTTGGAGCTAAGTAGAGGTTGTTTTGGAAAACAGGGATTGGGAGAGGTACAGTGCATGGTCCAGCCAGAGGAGATTTCTGCTGGCACTGGGGAGGAATGCCTCAGACTTCCCTGCTGGGAACTGAAATCATTCAACTTACAGGTCCTATGACAGTGCAAACGGCATGCTCGTGGCAGCCTCCGTTGAAGCCATCAGCACAAGGATTTATTGGAAGGCAGGCAAACCCATCTCCCTTGTATCCCTTCCGACAGCTACAGAAGACTTTCACCCCGTGCTGTGTGCATTCGGCCGCCTTGTGGCACCCGCCATTGTTTTGTTTGCAAAGCTCTGCAGCTGCAGGGGAAAAAAGAAAATGAGTGACTAAAGTCTGCTTTGAAAGAGGATGTTCTTCATAAAGACAAACCTTTCACACTAAAAATGCTAGAATAACTTTTTGGGGAAAAAAAGCAGTTTCTGTTTCCTGAGGCATTACTGAATTTCTGTAAGTCTATTCCTCAGGGCTCTGAAGGCCTTGTCAGGATGTTCTTGATTCAGGAGACATGGCACCAACCCGCAGATTTCTGGCCAGATTGACTTTGGAGGATGTCTGGCTGAGAAAGAGCAAGTCTTTCTGTAGCAGTGTTACCAGGGAACTGCCTTGCCTAAAGTCATAAAAAAAAATTGATAGAATCATTTTTGTTGGAAAAACTAACAAACTTTGATATCATCAAGTCCCACTGTAAATCCTCTGAAGGAAACTCAGCTCAAAACCCTGCTGTCTTCAAAACTTGACCGAAGTGGACTTGGTGCCCTTGATCCTGCTTGGTAAAGTCTTGGTAAAGGTAAATCAGCCTTCTGATTTAGAAAGAATTCTCTATATCCTAACTCTGTTTCGCTTGCTGCAGAGTGGAAGTTTTTAGGTTGGATGGGCAATGTTTCACAGAGGGCAGCATTCCTGCGTGTGTGGAGGAGGGAGGAAGCTGCCTTCTGGCTGTGAGTGGGGCTGGGAGCTCACCTGTGCACGTGATGCCATCCCCGTCGTACAAGGGCTTGCACTGGCACGTGTTGTTCTCCGTGCAGACGGCGTGGGCCGAGCAGCTCGGGGAGCACACTGGCGGCAGAGCTGCAGGGAAGGCAGGACAGCTGGAATGAAAGAGCTCTTGTACCACCATGCCCTTGTTTTCATGCACAAGGAGAACCTTTCACACTGGTCTGGCTAACTGGAAAACTTGTAAGAATTTTACTTTTTGACTGCCACAGTCCAAAGGCCCTCCGCAGGGGAGGTGGGAACTCCTATTTCCATATCACAAAAGAGGAGACAGTGGGGTGAAGGGATTTGTCCTCAGTCCGGAGCAGAGTCCCTAAGTGTTCTTAGATGGCTCCTGACATTATTAACCCTTTCTCTCCAATCTATGGAAACCTTCTGATGAACCGCAAGTACTTTCAACCCATAGCTCCATGGACAGAGTCTGGTGAGAGCAGGCAGAGACCTAGCTTGGTTTCACAGAGCCGACCAGTCCATCCTGTTTCACAGAAACACCGTCCTGTCCCCGAGTATCCATCATCACACTGCCCATTGTTCTTGCATTCACAAGCTGGAAGAGAAACACAGAGGTCACTTGCAGAGTGGGAAAGGGGAAAGTCTTTCTCTAGAGAAACACCATTGTGTCAGTTTAGATATAGTATTATCCAACAATAATTTATCTGAGCCTAACTTCATGGTATTTCACCATGAGGCCAGTCAAGCAGAGGACCAGACTTTCCAGAGTGGTTGAGCAATCTTCATCCTTGGAGGTTTGCAAGTCCTGACAGGATAAATCCTGAGCAACATAAACTCAGAACTGACCCTGTTTTGAGAAGGGGTTGGACTAGACACCTTCTGAAACCCCTTCCAACCTGAATTATCCTGTGGTCCTCTGATTTTATGACTGGCATTTTTTCAATGTTCCTCTGAAAATGAAAATGAGTATTGATCTGCACATTGCAGATTGTCAAAAAGGACTGTGGCAGGAAAGAGTAAATGGCTAAGCTGAAGGCCCAGACAAATCAGTCCTAATGAGCAGCAGCTGTTAATTGTGGGTTGGCCAGAGAAAAACAAGGTGTGTGGAGGGAGTCTGTTTGGTTGCTGTGAGAGAAGGTCTAGCTGGGTAAGGAAGCCACATAGAAGGTGAGTGAGCTTTGCTGAAAAACACAGACAAGTTACCTATAATATTTTTTTTTAGGTTTCAGATATTTTTATGACTAAAAACTTTTGTATTCCTTTAGTTCCTTTTATAGATGAGGCTTTGCTCCTTCTGACTTCCAGCCTGTGACTGTCTGATTTAATCTATAGGTGATGTTTTTTCCCCCTCCTCTCTGGGCCCTGCAATAACTTATGTGCTAAATCCTTCTTAAAGAATTATTTATGGCTCTCTGTTTTATAATGTAATTCTGTAGCATCCTTTATGGCAGTATTCCTCTTCCTGAAATATTGTTGTTTAAAGAAGAAAATTGTGTGGGATTGATGGAACTGATTTTTTGAATACCTGTCCTGCTGAAAAGGAGCTTCACTTGCTGGCTTTTTTTCATTTCATCTGCTTAATTAATTTTTGGCTGACTTAAATCTACGTCAAAAAGAAGGAGCTATAAACCTTTTTTTTTCTTAAACTTTGTAATCTGGTTTTAGGTTAATGGTTCATACATTTTATGCTCTGGTGTGCTATAAAATGGATGAATTGTAGGGAAGCATAATCCTGAATATCTGTGTCTCAGCCTGTTGTCTTGCCTATGCCCCACATCCCATGTGCCTCAGGAGCAGTATAGGTGCATAGGGTTAGGATGGAAGCATTAATGCAGTTTCTTTTCTGAAGGCTTTATGTCAGGAAAACATTTAAGTTTGAAGGGAGATATTGATCATGCTCCCACCTAGTTTATGTTTAAAACCACAGAGAGGTGGATTTTGTGAGCAGTTGCTTGCCTGTCCCTCTTCACAAACTGCCCTCATTTTGGTGTCCTTTTTCCTCTCTGCAGAAGTAGTGCATGGCCTTGGTGTCCTGCATTCCCTGAGGAACCACGTTGCCAAAATGCTTTTAAGCTTTATGGGGAGAGGAGAAAGCTGTGCTATAGCTAAAACCACTTGTTGCTGGAGGCTCTGCTTCTATTCTATTACTTATGTACCATGCAAGAGTAGGAGGTCCTGCGCAGACACAGCTACCCTAGCTGTTTGTGTTAAGAGGGAAGCATTCCTTGGCTTGCTGAGAAATTCCTTGCTGACAGAACAGTTTAGGCTGGATGTGGGCACCGATCTGGAAAGGGAACTCAGACGTACGCCTGCAGGTGAAGCCATATCTGCCCGGCAAGCACAGCTCACACGCCGTCCCGTTGAAGCCGCCGTGGCAGCGGCACTCTCCTGTCCCCGTGTACCCATCGTCACAGGAGCCGTGGCCATGGCAGGGTGTCTCTGGGCCCCCTGGGCAAGCTGAAAGGTTCAAAAAGAGAAATGAATCTTTAGCTCAGGTGCACATTTATTCATTGTCGCTGTTGGTTATCTATTATTCTGTAAAAATCATTGAGCAGTAAATGCATCTCTGTTGAGGTGTGTGACAGTGGCTGTGACGCTTATGACTACTGCGTGCCTCGTGCTCTAAATTCCTTCTCCCATTTTCACCCTCTATCAGAGAGGTGTTGAGGATCCTTCCAGCCCTGACTTGTGGATGCTGTTATCTGGCTGCTTGCTCATTCAGACCCATCTGGGAATGGCACTGCCCAAATCGAGATATTTTTTTTGTGCATTTCTCTGAGTCTCTGTGCTGTCAGGGCGAGCCCAAAGGGTGGCTCAGGCTGAGCTGGCTGAAATTGCATGGGATCTGCATGTGTCTATCTGCGAACCTGGGACAGAGCAAGCTGGTAGGGCTGTGTGTGGCTGGACCTATCTGCCAGCAGAGATGCTGACCTGGATTGTGACCCTGAGTGCCCTGGTGGGAGCCTCGGTACTGCTCCCCTCCAGGGCTGGCAGGTGAAGGAGCACAGTTTGGAAGTGTCTGCTAACAAAGTGCTGAGGTGGAGCCTCCCAAATGTCTCCACCTCTTCAGACCTACAATTTCTGAGCTTACTCTGCTGATGAGTGCACTTGCCTGCGGCTGAGCAATCATGCACTGTGTCTCAGGTGTGTGTTGGTGTTGCTGAGTGAACCTGAGCCTGTTTGTGTTTAAAGGACTTTCAGCTGGTGACTCGCTCTGCAGGACAGCCTTTACTCTCTATAGCGTTCACCTGATACTACTACGGGGTTAAAAACTTGCTCTAAATGTGAAAAAGAGAGAATCTGAATTGAAAAGGCAGCTAACACTCTGTGTTCTTCAGCTCTTGCAACCAAGTTCCTTTATCCTGCAGCTGGTCTCTCCTCATGCCCCTTATCCCAGTTCTCCCGGTTTTGCCTGCTGGGTGCTACAGAGCTGTCCTGGGGAGGGGCACAGGCTGGCCACGTGGGTGGGAATCCTACCTTGGCAGTCTGGCCCGAAGTAGCCCTTGCAGCACTTGGGTACGTGCATGACCACGGAGCAGTTCCTGCGGCAGCCATCCCTCCGCAGCCCGTAGGACTCGTAGGTGCACCAGTGGATTCCTTCCTGCATGCCACATGTGCCAGTGCAGAGAGAGGGGGGAAACACAGGAAAATGAGTGCTGTGTGAAGGTTTGGTTTTTTTCCTCTTTAAATTGTAATTTTTGGTGTTTGTTGAATCAAAATGTGATGTGTGAAGAGTGTGGGTGTGAGAATTCCACCTTCCCTGGTTCCTGGCACGCTAAACACCATTATTGAGGGTGCAGGGGGCTGCTCTGGAGTCAGCTGAAGCACTTTTACTGTGGGTGCTGTGTGAGACCAACAAGCCTCCCCCACCACCCACACCTGGCTGTTTACCAAGGGACAGCTTTGTCACTTAGTTGTGTGGTAGCACTCTCAAAGGTTCTCCTTTAATTTGTTCTAAGAAACTTTTTCTGGTTTGCTGTGAAGGCATCAAAGTACAGAGGAGAGCAGGTTAGACTGCTTATATGTGAGATTTGAATGTATTACCTTTGGTTTTGTCCCTGGAGGGCATTTAGTGTTACTGAAACAGCTAGCACAATGCCCCTGGAAAAGGAAAAAAAAAAAAAAATTAAAATAGTGCCTACAAAAGGCCATTTGACTTGGACAAAATGGCTTTATGAGAACAGAAAATATGAGCAGAGAAAAGGTAAAACTTATTACACTTAAAAAACTAATAGGAAATTCTGTAGAAACAAGAGAGGGGAGTGACAACAAAATCGTTGCAGTAATTTAGTGCCAGAGAAATACAAGGAAATAGTTTTGATACCAGAATATAAGTTCTGGAAGAGGAAACTGCTCTGGATTTAAAGAAGCAGAGAAGAGATGATGAATGTTCTTCAAACAAGTAGTGACATGATCTGTACAAGATCTGGATGTCTAATTTGGAGAATAGAAAAATGTTTAATTCTCAGGAAGTACTGATCAGATCTGAGGAAATGAGACCTATTTAATTTCATTTGATGAAACTGTAAACAAAAGACAAGCTGAGCAGATGGCTATACACAATTGTTGGTTTTATAATTGAAATATATGTTCCAACAAGTTTTTTTAAAGACTAACTATCTGAAAGTTTTTTTACTTCTTGGAAATTTTTTCATACTTTCAAATTAAACAGAAGTAAACTTGGTCTTGAAACTGTTTCAAGGTATCATTCGAAATGTCACATTTGTGGGACCCATCAGAATTCACAGAGGAAACTTCCCCCACACTAACAGTGCCTGTTCAGGTGTGTTAAAAACAAATACCAGAGACTGAGACAGAGTAGGCAGCTCTCTATCTTGTGTCCTTCCCTGTGCTACTGGAGCAGCAATGCTGTTCTTTTGTAATAGGAAACTTTTAAAATATGATCTCTACAGACAAATCTGTAGTGTGAACCTCCACTAGTTTAAAAGCACGACAGAAAGATTTGTCCTTGTTCAAATTTTTGCTTGCATGTGAAAGGTGCTTTTTTTAACGGTCTTAGCTGAAACCACTTGTCCTATGTGCTGCTTCATGTGGATACAGAATTTCTGTTGTGAACCTCTCAGGTTTTGTGCTGCACATCTTAATCTCTCTCTAACCAGCGTGGCAGATGAAGGCACCCTGCAGCACTGGGAATTACTCACAGGAGTACTGTGATGCCAGGATGATTTTTTGCTTTTTCTTTTCTACCCCTCTTATATACTCTTTTATACAGGTTTTATGTATTCTTAGTGCTTTTAGCCCACATACTTGCAACTTTCCAAGTCTGATAACTCAGCTGAGACCCACTGTACAGTTACACCAGGAGACCAAACAGTCTGGAAGCTCCAGACACCAAGGTCCTCTCCAGAACATATTTTTGTAAACTAAGATAAACCCATCCAGGGGGAAGGTTCCTCAGAATGGGGGGTTCACTTGAGCCTCTCATTGGGAAATCTTTAATAGATATGCTAATTTGCAAAGCCTATAATTGTGTGCATTTCAGTGTGTGAGAGGTGATGTGTGCACTCTGGGGCATTCCACCTGGACGAAGTGCTGCACCTAAGGATCCTTAAATAAATACTGAGGTAAAAACCCCTTTTCCCCATAAAGGGTGTTTTGGTTTTAGTTTTAAGGCCAAGGAAAGGCACCAGTACCAGAGCTGCAGGGAGTGCTACCCTGGTGAAGGTGGACATTGGGCTGTGGTGTTGTGAGGGTGAGGGACCCGAAAGGGGCACTAACCATGAACTCCATGGTGAGGAAGCTGTCGCAGCGTCCCCCCAGGCTGGGCTCTGTCAGCAGGCAGTTGATCCCGTAGGCGATGCCCCCGTCAAACTCCAGCTGCCGCTGCACCACCTTGCACTGCCCATCGTTCAGGAAAAGGGCGCCCTGGGAGATGGCAGGGGGAGAGGGCAACAGGGGAAGTCATGAGCTACTCCTCCTTGAGCTCCTGCTCTCTGTAGGAAGGCTCTTGGGGCAAGATGCTGTGTCAAACTATCCTGTAAGTAAAATTGATCGCTATAGGGGCTCAAACCAAATTTTGGGGCCTCTCTTCCTACAGCTGAATGCTATAACCTCATAGATGGGCAGATCTGTGTCTGGAGTACCGTGCCCAGCTCTGGGGTTGCCAGCAGAGGAAGGCTCTGGACCTGTTGGAGCAAGCCCAGAGGAGGGCCATGCTGATACTCAGAGGGCTGGAGCACCTCTCTTTTGAAGACAGGCTGAGAGAGTTGGGGCTGTTCAGCCAGGAGAAGGAAGAGTCCAGGGAGACCCTAGACCACCTTCTAGTACCTAGGCAGGAATGTAAGGGAGTGTGAGAAAGATTTTTAAGTAGGGCATGTAAAGGTAAGACAAGGGGCTTTAAACTGAAAGAGGGTGGGTTTAGATTGGATATTGGGAAGAAATTCTTTACTGTGAGACACTGGAAGAAGTTACCCAGAGAGCTGTGGATGTCCCATCCCTGGAAGTGTTCAAAGCCATGTTGAATGGGACTTTGAGTGACCTGGTTGAGTGTAAGATGTCAATGTCCATAACAGGGAAGTTGGAACTGGACAATCTTCAAGGTTCCTTCCAACCCAAATATGATTGTATGATGTCTTTCTTTTCTGAAGAGGACAGAGTATGCCAATCCTATGTTCACAGGTTTACCTTTTGCATATTTAGACTTAGGTGCTTGCCAGGTATGATCTGATACATTTGCAAAGAAAAATGTGATACTGTACTGGTTTAATAGGCTATGTGTGTGCCTGCAACCTTAGCTTGTAAGTACTTACATACCAGAGTTTGCATGCAGATGCTGCATTCTTGGGGTTCAAAACCAGGCTGATCTTTGTGGTTTTACACTGGTGTTTTACTGTAGAAAAGTGTGCTGGTATTTCAGTTTGAAGGTAATTGAGAGCTGTTTTGAGCAAATAGCGTGCTACAACAGAGCAAATGACAGCTCCAAAAAGTTCTGCAAATCATCTAGAATCTGTTGGTGTGGCTCTTGTCATGTACTGGGAGTGACCAGTGAATTTTTGGTGCCCCTGACCCTTCGTGGGGGCTGTGCAAAGGCATGGTGTGGTCTGCAGGAATGGATCCTGCAGCAGGGATGAGGGATAAGTAGTGCCGCAAAGTTGATCACTTACAATCTCCCCGTTATCCCCACAGCTCACACTGAGGTTGGAGCCCTGCAGGGTCTTCAGTGAGGTGGAGCTGGGGAGCTGGTAGGCCAACACCTGGGAAGGAGAAGGGGAGATACATATCTGGGCTTGCAGGTTTTGGCTGTGGCAATGCTCCCAAAAAAGCAAGGGCTTACCTCAGCATCACGGACAATGTGGAATTTGAGGTACTGCACCAGTTTGTCAGTGTTCGAACTCTTGAAGAGGAAGTCCTTCTGCTCCTGTGGCAGCCCACGGATGGCTGTGTCTGTGGGCCAGAAGAGCGTGACGGGTTTGTGAATGGGATCGTTGATCAGCCCAAGCAGGTTGTTTTTCTGCAGCACAGCAAATATTGGGGTGGAAGATTAATGCTCTGTCCAAAGTGGCACTGACCCTATAGGGTGAATATCTGGTGTAACTGGGGTGTAGTGCCCTGGGGTCAAAGATTAAGTTTTCATTGACTTTAAAAGCCAGATGCCTGAGCTGAGGTGATACAGAGTAGGACAGACCTGAGTGGGGAAGGGAAAGGTGGCTGTGGGTCTGCTCGACGTCCCCCCACCTCAGAGGGACTGTGACTGGTGGTGGCCAGGGTTGTTGTGTGCTGTGTTGTGAGCCCTGTGGTTCTCCTGAACAAAACCCTGCCAGTGATGTCATGTGCTCTGTGTGTCCTACGGTCTTTAAAAAAAAAATTGTTTGCAGCCTTTTTGTGATGGCTCCTGTCTCTTGTGTCCTTACCTCTAGCAAAGTGCTGAACAGAATGTACCCATGTTTGGCTGCAACCATTTTAAGACTTTCCTACAAAGAAAAGAAAGCAAGTAATTTACCTAGGAAGTACATTATTTGGATATTAAAAAAGCAGATAAGAGCTTGCTTTTCCTTGTAAGTCACTTTTTGTTATAAAATCAAAGCTGCTGTAAAAGCCCTCTGCAGAAATCCTCTTATGCTGTCCTTACTTTATCTGTAATTCCAGTGAATTTGAAATATACCATTGAATTTATTCAGCAGTGTAGACAATGTTTGTATAAGCTCTTTTTAGTGTAGCTTTTTTTTTTAATTGACTTATATGATCTATATATCTGACAGTAACTCTGGAAAAGCCCCTGGGCTGGCAATGGGGATAAGCTGCACATACCTTCTTGAGTGGGAAATCCTGCATATGTGATGGGACCAGAATTTGGTTTATGATGTGGATCACGCCATTTGTGCCAACAGCATCACTGAGTATAATTTCAGCTTTGTTGTTCAAAACCAGTGAGTTCTGGAAAGACAGCAAAAACCACATTTTTTTCTGTGAAAACTTGTGGGAAAGTGAGGCTAATACTGAACTGCTTTGATATAATGAGCCCAGACCACCTTTTATTTGCAGCAAACAGTACTTTCAGCTTTAATAAATTGCCCCTTGCTTTTTCAAACTCTTCTCATGCTCATAAAGCCAGAGTCTGAGGATAAAATAACTTGTGTTGAAGCAAGGCTTGTGCAACTCCACTCTTGGCATACCAACTAAGTGCTGAACACTTCAGCTGAGCAGGCAATCTTATTTAAAAGTAATTGATTTAGTTTTGTGCATCAGAGGAGGAAAGGGAACTACTGAAGTTTTTAAAAAAGGCCGAAAGGGAGTGGACTGTTTTACTATTCCCTGTCTCTCCATTGTAGGGTCTTTTGATCTTTAGATGTGAGATTTTTTCTTTTTTATCAAAGTTCTATATTAGGAATGAAGGAGACGAAGTTTTTGTCTTAGTTTTTTGGATTGTTTATTAGTTTTTTTATTAAGTTTTCAGCACAGCTTGTGCTTGGCTTGTTGCTGTAGATTTAGAGCTACAATGGCTTCTAGTTTTTGTGTGCAGCATGTTTTTAAAACCTCGTTATCAAATAACTAACTACAACGTATGATATTTTTCATTTTGTACCAATAACTATCAAATCTTTCGAACACATTTCTTCTACTTCAAACCTATTCTACAAATAATTCTGTGCCTTCTTCAGAGTGGAACATGGAGAGGGAAGAGAAAGAAGGACTTAGGGACAATGTCCAAAAGCCTCTCTCTTGTCTCTACTACATTTCTACTACTAAACCTTATACTATAATTTTTTTTGTGATAAACTAAACTACACTCTGTGTCACACTTTCGATGCTTTCAATTCGTCCAGGAGTGTTGGAAGTTTTTTCCAGGGGCACAGATCAAAGGCTGTGTCCCCTTGGTGTCCCCTTGGGGTACTCGAGGGGGTCTCCCACCCCTCACAACAGCAGGAGAAACTTTCCAACTTTCCTGGACTCCAACACTCCATGTTGGGTTACCTGGGAGTAGCTGATGTGTATCAGGTCACCGTGGAGAGAGGTGAGGTTGGTGATTGCTGTCAGGTCCTTGTAGAGCAGATTGGCACAACCCACCATGTGGTACCGGAGCACTTGAGCCATCACTCCCTTGGCAATCCACTCCTTGACCTGCAGTGGGAAGTGGTGGAGTTGAGAAGCAGCTGAGAGGGGCATCTGAAGCCAAAAGCTCGTTTTTACCGAGCCCTTTTACTTACCTGTGGGTCGCTGTTCAGTACATCTGTGTGAGGGACAAACAGAGTGAAAGGGCCGGGGCCTGTGATATCTGTGATTGACAAGGCCTGCCGAATTTAAGAGGATAAAGCAGCAATGAGTTAGTGCCTGTGATGCCCCACGGGCACTGCCCTGTGGAGGAAGGTGGTGCCTGCAGCCCTGTTGATGCCACTGCTCTTCCCTGCAACACCAGGGTGAGAGAAACCCTTCATGTGGACTTTGACTCCTAACCTCATCTGTTGCCTCTTCTCAAACGTATTTAATAGAAGATTTTGGTTTTTTGACTTGTAGCCACATGTCTATCTCCTCTGCAATAACAAACAGGAGATGAGAGAATTAGGAGTACTAATGGATTTGGGCTATTGCAGGCACTTTGCAATGACTACAGACAAGCTGAAATAAGAAGACAACTCTGCTAAAGTGAGAGGAAGCCACCTGTCTACCATGGTAGCAGAATTGAAACTAGATTATAGGTCTTTAGGTTAGCAGGCCAGTATACAGGTCTGTGCTGCCCTGAGGCTTCTGGTTAGCAGAGAATTGCTGTTGCCAGTCTCCAAAAATTGGAAAGCGCTGGCAGCACAATGGCTGCCTTGCAAGACACAGAGCAGCCTGTGATGTTTCAGGGAGGCAACTAAAAGTATTGCCTTTTGGAGATGCAGAAGGGGTAGTAAATGAATGGTGTGTTCTTGCTTTAAAATTCATGAGAGGTGTGCTGGCAGATGTCAGACTGTGAACGGGGGAAAGCTTCAGTTTTATGTCCAGTCTGGAGGCCTTACATTTCCCTGGGACCTTGATCATTAATACTGTTTTAGTGACAGTTAATAATTTAAATTAGAGCATCTCAAGCATTCGTGAGACTGGTAATCCAAATCCAGTCCCAACAACATGGAAAGATATTGGTACACACCAGATTCTTGCCTGCTTCTCTCCCCTCTACACTCTTGGAGAAATAAAAGGGAGGAAAGCCCCAGCAAACACCGAACACTCAACCTTTTCTTACCTCTAAGTGGAAATAAAACTTAGATGTGTTGGAATTCCTGAGAAGTTCCTGCAATTAAGAACAAGACTCTGTAACAATGCTGCAGATGTGAGGCAACATCCTCAGAGTGCAAACAAGTGCAGCACTCACACAAGAAAGTGAACTTCGGATTTGGAATAAGTGCTGCATTATCTGTATTGCTTCTGTTCTGTTCTTACCTTGCTCTCAAAGAGCAGGCTTCTTTAAAACCTGAAACTCACTAATTCTGCAGTCATAATGATTGTCCACCAGGTTTTTTTTGTTTGTTTTGGCAGTTAAGGTTATCTTGCAGCATCCTGTTCCTATTCCTGGTTTCTTGGATTGGGATAATTTGGAATTCTGGGGTACAAATTTGTCCAAGAAAAAATGGTGCATTTCAACCGTTGTGTTAAGTAACTATGTGAAGAAAAATAGGAGACAGCAAATGTGCAGCACTTTACCTGGAAGATGTTGCCTCGGCACTTAAATCCATCTCCAATGTAGTTAGGTTTGCAGGTGCAGGTCCTTTCTGTCAGCTCGGTGTCGTTACAAATGGCAAATTCACTGCAGCCTCCATTATTCTTGTAAGAACAAAATTTAAAATATATAATTCCCTCATTGCTAGGTGTATAAAACAATTCCAATTCACCACTTCCCCCCCCCGATATGTATAATTTAAAAAGATAATCACAAGATCTTTTTGAAACCATTTCTTTCTGGAACATCTGATGGCATATATTTTCTTGTAAACACTAAAGAGCATATAGGGTTTATAAAAAAATAAGTCTCCTTTTATGCAGAGGATGTAGTTTTGATTCCCTCATCATATACTTAGTTCATGATGCTGTAAGGATGCAAAATTTTTGCATGCCAAGTCTCACTCTGCACTTAGGGATGAGTCTTATCTTCTCTGCCAATGTAGCACTGACTTACTCTAAAGAGAACTATTTACATACTGTAAATCTCTGTGATGGTGCCAGGAGCCTGAATTTATGGAGGAGAATTAGCACAGGACTATCTGTTGTTCCTTGTCTGTCTGATGGCCCAAGTCAGCTGGAACAGGGACTTGCCTTGTCCTTGTCTCTAAAACATCTCCTGTCTGCAACCTGTGTCCACTGCCAGTGCAGCTTTGGGCTTGGAGCAGTGGATCTTCTCACTCGTCTGCCTGCCTCCAGAAAGCTCCCTGGGCTAAACCAGGGTGTTCCTCACTCAGGAGCAGCATTTTGGGGCTCAGAGCTCTGCTCAGCACAAGTTGGTGCTCCTTTGTTAGCATCTCAGCTTGCAAATAAGTTTCTGTCCTGGGCTTGAGAGCAAATTGGGAAAAATTGAGAAGCTATCTCGTTTTTCCATCTTTTACTTGTTTCATGGTGTCCTTTCTGTTGCTGATCTTCTCAGGGATTCTTTCCCATGGGCCATGAGAGGGACCAGAAGCTCCTTTGGGAGCTGCCAGTGGAGCCTGACTTGGCAGGTCAGAGAGAGGCCTGGCTGCAAGCCCTGGGTTTGAGTGGATTTGCTATGGATTTGGCTTGGCTCAGGCACACTGTTGGCAGTGTTAGCTACCTGTGAAGCTTTGCTGCACAGAGGTTTGGTCATCGTGGAGCCAGGTTGGCCTCTGGTATGACACTGATGCTCCTTAAGATGATCTTTACTTTTTAATATGTAATTAGCCTGGCATAATTAGTCAAGTGGAAGCATAGCTAGTGGAACACAGCATAGGAGAAAAAGCAAGAGAATACAAAATTCTTTAAACTCCTCTTACTCCAGCTTCTGTTTTTGCCCTTGTTGTTCATCTCTGCAACCTTTCAAGGTTAGAGAAAGCCAGTTGATGGGCCAGGCTGGGAGGGTGAGAATTATTGTTGCTGTGCTCAGAGCACAGAGGATTAATGTACATGGGAGAGTGGATATGTCCCTGCTCAGCTTGCCAAGAGGCAGAGTAATGCAGCTGGTGCAGAGAACCACGCTGATTGCCAATATGTGGCTTGCAGTGTGAGCCAGCTTGTGCAAAACAAATGTGGCTAATTCTCAGCCTGCAGTGACAAGTGAGGGACAGGCTGGGGAATGCTGTGGGATGTCCTGGGTTGGGTGGTGTGGAAGGAAGTGGTTTTGTTGGCTTTTCATAGGAGGTCTGTATGACAAATAATTTGCTGAGTTAGGTTTCACCACTACAGATCAGGGTCTGTTTCTCTGGATTGCATTTGAAGTGGGTTGTTTAAGACTCAAGGATGAGTCCAGGCCCTCACTTGTGTTACGTCCAGGCTGTGGTTGAGGAAAAGCCCTTCCTGGATATTTAGTTTCTCTCATAGTGCAGCACTAAAGCATGCACTGAACCAAGAATATTTGTAGATCAGCCAAGTTAATGTAAATTGATTCTTAGCATACCTGACTTAGTTTAGAATGCATACAATCCCCCAAAGTATAATGATTATAATGAGACCTTAAATTGTGTCCTTAAATGGATACTCACTTGTGAACACAGACTGATATATGTGCATGTCTTGCCATCTCCAGAATATCCCTTCAGGCAATTACATACTGCCTGCAAAGCAAAATCAGAAAACATGTATACATTTAAAAATGCTTGAGGTTTTTTTTTCAGCACACATATATTTAGTTTACTTTTTTTTTGCAGATAATTTCATGGTGATATGATATGCAATTTATTAAGCTAAAAGTACATTGTGTTTCCCACAGCAGCTTCTTGGCCAGTATGAGCAACCATAGACTGAGATTAGGAAGTAACAATTTTCAATAGGCTCTATCTGCCTTTCTCCTGACTATCCATCTCTGGTCTCCTCTCTGCTGTCCTGGTCATTCAAAATGACCCCTCTGACATCTGCACATTTTCTTGATGACAAAACATGCTAAACCCCTAATTTGTTTCCCTCATGTTTTTTTTGCATAGGCTGGTATTCTCCTCTCATCCCTTTCCTTCCCCTGCTTTTTTAAAGTGATGAAATGTATCTTCGAAACACAGCTGGAATTGTGTCCTGATGTTACTTCCCATGCAGTGAAAATGCACCTGACACTTTGTCCTGGTTACCTTATTTTGCACTTGCAGTTATCATGAAGATGAAAAATAATTGCAAAGAAATGAATTATATTCTCCAATTCACTGCTTAATGGTTCTCAAACTGGAATTTACCTTTAATATGCAGGAATTTGAAAATTCAATGAGATTTCTGCAGCAGAAATAAAACTGGGAGATAGTCTAATAGCAGTGTTTATGTACCTCGTGGATGAGTGAGAGCCCTACAGAAAGCAGATGCATTTCTGTCCTATAAGTTTGCCTTTGCAATGCTGGGATTTTGAAGTGGAGTAATTTTGTTATTACTCTGATGTTAATTACATTCTCACAAGTAAAGAAGAAAAAATAAACAGGTTGTAGCTACTACTTCTAGAGACCTTGAGATCAGCAGAGGAGCGAGTGGATGCTGGAATGCTGTAACCCCTATGCAAGAACTATGATTTAGGCCATTTTGTTTCCTTGTGAATACATTTGAGCTGTGCAGGGGGAAGGGCTAGTCCAAAATGGAATTTTTCCATGGACAGTTTCTACAACAATAAAAGAAACATCGTCTAGCAATACTTTCAAACTGACAGCTTTTCATATCAAAACCTCCTGGGAAGGAGAAAAACAACCACTTGAAAATAGCAAAACACTGCTTTCCTCTGCAGTTTTGCATTTCTTTCACTGAAATGGATTTTTTCATGTTTGTCTGCACTCCCCCTCAAATGCCTTTTTGAGGGAAGCACATACTTTTCAGAATTGTTATGAAATTCACTTTTCTTCTTAAAAACAAAGCTGACATGGGGAAATCTTTCTTTACCCATCATAAACACTTGACTAGGCCTATTTTTCTTCACTAGCAAAGTACTCACTTGATTGGGTCCAGTCTGCGTGCATTCTGCATTTCTGTCGCATCCACCATTGTTCACCAGACAAGGGTTGATTTCTTTGTAAAACAGAAACAGTGTAACAAAGAGAGAGTAATTCTGAAAACCCAAGGAGGGAGAATTTTAAGTAAAGCATACTAGGAATGCAGATTCATGACAAAATTCATTCCCTCAGCTAGGTAGCACCTCACTCTAGGTCTTCAGTTGTCTTGGGGAAGGCTAATGCCCTGCCAGCAGCATTTCTGAAACCAAGCCTGGGGAGGTGTGGTGCAGTATCAAAAGTCTTAGTTTGTGATGGACAGAGGAGTGTGTGCTTTTCAGGCTGCTGAAGATGGGGTTATCCTTGCTAGAGGTAGATGTTGTTAGATAAGATTGCTGTTTGATAAGGCTGTTCTTTGCTGCTGCAGGTGCTTGGTTTGCCAAGTACTACCAGCCTTGTGGCAGGAAGAGATGCCTTTGGCATCAGGGGATATGGCATCAGCAAGCTGCACTTCTGGGTCAGAGTGGAAGAAGGACCATCCCCTGACAGGAAAACTGGCTCCTGTGATTTCCTCAGTGTGGTACAGGAGCCAGGGCCCGTGCTTACCGATGCAGACAATCCCATCTCCCGTGTACCCGGCGCTGCAGACACAGGCTCTGTTTCCTGGTGTTGTTCTCCTGCACTCGGCCTTGGCAGAGCAGCCCCCATTGCTGCTCTCACAGGCATCAATAGCTGAGCAGGGACAACAGCAGAGATTAAACCAATGTGCTGGACTGGCTTCTTGCTTCTCTTGATAATCCATCTCCTTATCTTATCTTATAACCCTATCTTATAAAGGCTTTTGCTAATGTTTTCAGAACAAAGAGTCTTTCTGAATTAAGAGGCCACAGACCTAATTAGTACCAGATATTTAATACCTATTACTGTTTCAAGAGGGAAAGCTGAGATGATGTTTCTGGTCTGTAATGTTAGAATTCATCTTGGACTGATTTTCAGTAACTTTTCATCTTCCAATTCTGCCCATTTCAACAAAACACCAAAAAAAGGGATGTTTGTGTTCTTCTCTAGTTTAGATGGCCATTTAATCATTCCCTGAGCTTGACGTTTCCTGCACACAGACCATATAACTCCCCTTGCAGGAAGTCTAGAGCATAATGCTGCCTAGCCCTCCTGTGACAGGAACTCCTGGTTCTTATTCAGGTGGATAGTCATACTGTTTCTCCAAGTCCAGAGGAGCAGGATGCTCACGACTTGAGACCAGGGAGGGAGCCTTGTCTAGTCTTCAGTGTGACTCAAATCAGCCTGAACATTGCTTTAATTTTTCCTTCAAACTGCCCTAAATTGCTGTTTAAGCAGTTTTAGACCGGGAGTTGATTTTTTTCCATGCCTAGTTTTGCCCAGGAGTCCTCTATATGAGAAAAAGGGTGAGTGCAGAGTCACTGTGGGTGACCTGTGTCACCCACAGTGACTCTGCACATGGGGAATTGCCCCCCAATAGATTAAAATGGATTTGGCTGTCTTGTGCCAGAAGAGAAAATGAAAACAGGGAGAATAAGAGTGCTAAAATCTGGGATTAGGACCCTGCCAGCCATCGTGAGTAAGTAGAAAATTTGGCTTCTGTTCTGAAAAGCATTAGCATTTTAATCAGTTAAGAATTAAGAAAAATTACAATTAAATGTGATTATTGCAGCTGGAAGCAGTCTATTTTGGATAACCCAGATTCTTGGAGGAACGTCTAGGATAAGGTGCTGTTGCCCCTTTCTGAGGGTCTCTTAAATCTCTCTAGTTTAAAGAAATGGATTTACCCACACCAGAAATCTGAGTAAGTTCAGAAAGCTGAGGAAACAGGAGAGCTACACGGTTTCCAATAGCTGGAAGTGTTATTGTACCCTGAATTGGCCTCTCTTTGCTGGGCTTTGTTGGGAAAGGGAGTAAAAGTCACAAACCAGGTTTCATTACTCTGCAAACAATGGGGCTCGGGCTGTGCACGATGTGTTCCCTTTTCTCTGGTGTCCCTCAGCACAATGCCTCACATCTTGGACATTTGGAGCCCTTTGTTTGCTATGAATCCGCACCTGTTGGACTGCTATTTGTTTTGAGGGAGCTGGCAACAATTCCTGCTTTTTAACTGGTGCATAGGGAAGTGCTCATCTCTCACCAACACTGCTGTGACCAGAGAGTGCTTTAAGCATGCTTCTTTGGTTTCTTTTATTTTTTTTAATTTTCAAAAGGAAAGAAACAAAGTTCACTTGCCTGTGCAGAATGTCCCGTTCCCCTCAAACCCAGCTGCACACTTGCAATAGGCAGTGCCATTTGATAGGAGAAGGCAGCTAATGAAATAAAAGGAGGGAGGGAACGTTTAAAGGAGAGGAAAAAAAATTGGTCAGATCTTTTGTACAGCCCTTGTTTTTGTGAGTTGTTCTGAAGGTAATGTTTTAGAGAATTAACGAGGCATTTAACCATACAGTAAGAGGTATTTAAACCATAAAAATGGACCTAGTTGGACCAAGCTTTTAAAATGTACTTTGGATGTATTATTTTAGCCATTAGAATCCCCCCCCAGCTTTTTTTTTTTTGTGCAGGACTCCAGAATTTGCCTGTCTACTCATCCAAGGAGCTGTGCACAATTTTTGTTTGTGTGCAGAGTTTATAGAGGGATGCAGCAGCACTGATGCACAGGGGAGGGAGCCAGGCATCTGAGTTCTCTGGGTTTAAATTTGGTTTTTCTGGGGACAATTTGGCCTTCTGTATGCAAGTATGTGAGTTTACTGCCCTGTGAGCTTTGTGCAACACAGGGATTCAGAGGTGTCACCTAGGGACAACATCACAATGCAGCCAGCACAGTTCATCATTCCCCCCTGCTCCTGCCATGCCTGCATCTATCCTCACACCTACAGGTGCATGTCAGTGGATGAAAAATACACAAGAGAAGAACAATCTGCTTCTGTCAGAAACACAGTCTTGATTCCAGAATGCATAGGGTCCCCATAAGCAAATTTGAGAGTGTAGTTTTGCCAAAAAAGCCTGGTAAAATATTGCTGCTGTGAACTAAAGGTCACAAACACAACGGGCAGAGAATGACCTACATCTGGGAAAAAGGGGGTTTGCCCCTCTGGCTTCTCAGCTCTTACAGAAGCTGTGACTGAAAAGGTGGGATCTTTTTAGCCACTTTTCCTTGGTTTTTTTAAATGTTTTGGCTAGTTTAAGTCTTGCTGTCTAGTCAGTGGTGAGGGGACAGATGCACCTCAGTAAATGGCTCATTGGGGCTCACTCACTTTTTTGAAAACTAATTACTGCCCCAGTGTTGATGCTGGACCAGTGAGGGCATTTTTCTTTTGTTGTTGTTTGTGTAATTTTGACGTGAAGAGGGGAGCTTTGAATTTTCTGGCCTGATCACCATATACGTTAGGTTTACATTGCTCCTTATCTCTGTGAGATAGGCTGCTGAGAAGTCATGAGCAAGGTGGACTATGATTTTTGCCTTGCAAACGATCCCCTTTTTCTCCCCTCTCCCCTAAATGAGTGCATTCCATACATACTTAGCACTGGTGTGGCACGAGGCGTTACATGCGTCATCTTTGATTTCTGCAGGTGGAAAAAAATTGAAGTGGGTATCAGAACTTTTTGGATCAATATTTCTCTAGGGTTCAGAGTCTCTTGTTCCTAGCAGGTGGAGCTGGAGCCTGAGTTCTGTGCCAGACAACTGTGCTCTCAGTCTCTACAGAGACTCCATCTGTAGAGTCTGTATAGATCAGTGGCTACCACTTAAATCCACTTGCAAGGAAGAGTTGTTTCATATTGTCAGGAAAACATTTCACCTGTTGTCATTTATTTATTTGTTGTCTGTATTTAGTCTGGACAATCTTGCATATTAGTTTAATTATATAAGTCTAGGTTTTCTAAAGGAGCTGAAATTTTTCTCAGACATAGCAACTATAGCAACCATCTTACAACATTCTACTAATTACTAATTTTTTCCCTGGGAAAATTTAAAACTGATCTTCAATGCTATTATTAATGTGTTTGTAACATTTTTAAATTTTATACTATTATAGATAGAGTTTTGAAACAGAAACTGAATACATTTTAATTATGTCTCAATAAAATATGATTTGATTGGATGTAGGAGCTGCATTAAGCCCACACAAAATGATTTATTTGCTAATTATTTTTTATCACATTAGCAAGAACATAATTTAATATCTGGTGTTGTATAGCTGAATCAACTTGTTGAAGCACTTGAGAGGCTTTTGATCTGAGGGTCAAAATGTGCTGGGTAATCCTGCTCTGGAAAACAGACAGCTTTAATAAATGGGATATTCTCTTGGGACGATAGAGGGTGACACAGGTAGAGAATTAACTAAGTAAGCATTTCAGTATCATGAGCAGTATCTCAACTGGCTCCCTAATAATACAGCAATTAATTGCCATAGTGCAGGAATGTGACCCATATTTCACTGCATGTGGGAAGCTGCACTGGGATCTGATCGTGGCTCCAGTTCTGTCATTTTCTGAAATGCTCACCTCTCACCCAGAACAAAAAGGAGAGGACACTCACCAGTCTCACACGTCACTCCTCTCCAGCCAACGTCACATTCACAGGAGCCATCTCCAGTGATCCCACTGCTGCATTTCCCATGGACACAAGTGCACACTGTGGGAGAGATGGGGGAGAACACTGTCCCTGGCAGGGTAGCAGTGTGTGCAGCAAGGGGCAGAAAGGACAGCAGGGGTGGCCCAGACATCGCCTGCTGATGGCATCTTCTGCTCTAAACTGTTTCATTGCTTTGTCTTTTGCCTTTTGGTTTCTAATTACGCAATAACTCTAAATTCAAACTATGCTCATCTTCCCTCTATTCCCAAATACAGGGTCTGAAACTGTATTTTAATAAGAAAGAACTGGTGAAAAATAGCAGTGCTAAAGATGATTGTTCTTGCTGCATTCTTTTCTAAGTCTATAGTATGCCAGAGTAGAAGACACTGTCTCCAGCCAAGGGATGAGAGAGCAAACACCATTATGGGGAAAGAAAAGAGGTTAATGATGTTTTTTAAGACTGGCCTTTTACCCTAAAATTGCTGTACCTTTCCAGAATCTAGAGTGGACATTGTAGAAGCTAAAAGGGGAAGGTTTGTATGCCTGGCAAGGCGAGCGAAGCCCTTGTGCATGGTTTGGGGACCCTCAGTACCTTGGTCACAGTTGGGGCCGTATTTGCCCTCGCTGCAGCTCTCGCAGGCCGTGCCCTCAAACCCCTCCTCGCACTGGCAGGTGCCTGTGCCGTTGATGCCATCCAGGCACACACCATTCCCAAAGCAGGCGTTCCCGGCTTTCCCTGGGCACGGCTGGCACTGCTGGCCGAAGAACCCCGCGCAGCACTCCCTGGTCTGGGAACCCAGAAAGGCCGTACTGAGGGTCAGGGCGACAAGCAGGGTGAAGGAGAGATTGGGATTTTTACAAGGGCTTGTGGTGATAGGGCAGGGGGGAATGGCTTCAAACTGAAGGAGGTTAGGCTTAGTTTGGTACAAGGAAAAAATTCTTTACTGTGAGGGTGGTGAGACACTGACACAGGAGGCCCAGGGAAATTATGGATGTCCCAACCCTGGAAATGTTCAAGGCCAGATTGGACTGGGCTTTGAGCAACCTGGTCCTGGGCATGGCAGTGGGGTGGGAATGACGATCTTTAAGGTCCCTTCCAGCCCAAACTAATCTTTGATTCTGTGATCTTTAGCAGCACATCAGCTCTGCTGGTCTGTGACCACGCTCCTCAATGTGCCAGAACGCAGGCTGCCACCCCAAGTCTGAGGTGGGACTCTGGTGCTCTTCACCACCCTAGGGAAATGTGAACAGTATTCCTAGGGACAAGCATGGGGTTACCCTTCCCAAACCTGGGCTCCCTCTGCACCATGTCAGCTTCCAGCCTTCCCTGTGCTGCAGCTATATTGCTCTTTAGCCTTTCAGTCTCTGCTGTGTTGGGAATAAAGGCCAATAAACATATTGTCAGGAACTGCCTTAACGTGCTATATGTGCTCAGTGAGAATTATGAGGAGGGTGAAGCTCAGGGAAGGGAGTTCCTGGTTTTCACCCCGATAGAAAGATTGGACTCACAGTGATGGTTTTAGCACACTTGGGCTTGCACCCAATCTGGATGGTGTACAGTCTCATGTGGTTTTCTGTGAGGACGCAGTACTTCTTCTGCCCTGCCTGAGCAAATATTGGAGAAACAGATGCACTTCTGAATAATATCGATCAGCTACTTTCAAATGTGTTAAAAAATGGAACATTAAATTTATGCATGCTGTGCACTGACTCACACATTCACAATTAAAATGAAGGAAATACTTTTAGAAATAAAAATGTATTAGCTAAATAATTTATAGTGAACCTGTGATCAGTTTAACTCAGTGTCTTATGGTGTTTTAAAGATGTCAAAAATTGCCTTTGCTAAGAATGGAACAGATTCTATCCAGAAGTTTTGCAAACTTTTTTAAAATTTTTCACATTTTCTGATCTTTCTGATTATTCTTGGAAAACTGAGTCATGAAGTTCTGCAAAAACAGCTGTTGAAACATTATCTTCCAGGTCTGAAGACAATTGGGAAAGATTGTTTGCTGAAGAAAGCTTTTGGTCTCAATACACACTTGTGAGGAGGTTGAGACAAGCATCCATCCAGCTGTTCATTGTAAAGGAAATGTTAATGAGTTTGAGTTTTACTTATGAGGACTTAAATTTGGTTTTGCCAGTCAAGTACTTTGATGAGGTGCATGGGACTTGTTCTGCTTTGGAATGCCATTACTGGTATAATTAATTAAAAATAATAAATAATAAATGAAAATATACTCATGTAATCCCAATGGAGGGGCTTTCACAGATAAGTTAGGTACCAGGAAACTCTAAATATCTGCACTTCTCATGTGTTGGGCCTGGGCATCCAAAGTCTCTATAATCTCCAACTCTCCTTGTGGTTGTTAACTCACAGCATATTGCTGGGGAGGGATTGAGTTTGCCCTTCTGAACATCTCTGGTTTGAAGGGCTCAAAGCTGATTCTGTCATTCTTTCTGAAGCAGGCATACACCAGACCACATTTAACTCCCTTAATTTTACACGGAGAGTTTGAGAAATCTTCATCTGTCCAAGTGCACATGAGAAACTGGCCTTGAAAGACAGTTTTATTTTTAAGCTGCCCTTCTGCTACCTTGATCCCAGGTCGATTTAAAAAAAAAAAATCTCTAAGGTCAGGGTGGATTAAGTCTATTCACTATAAGCAATACATGTAGCAGGCTGAAGTAAATACTATATCTTTTGTTGAAACTGAGGCAATTATATTAAAAACAGGATTGAATGCATCTATAGTCACTTTTGGTATAAAAAAGAAATAAACCAGCATTAATGAAAAAATACTTACTATTTCTTTTGTTCCTGGGGGACAACTTGATGGTTGTGAACAAATTCTGCACTTCTCCTTAAGCAACACAAATGAGAGGTAGTTAACAGACTATCTAGAGCTGCAGGCAGGTTGTTTCATAGAAAAAGAATGATTTCCAGCCATATATCTAAATCTAGTCCTTGAGGTGCATTATCAGGATAATCTGTTAGGTAAAGATGGTGAGGAAACCTGTCCTGCTCAGCAAGGAAGGATATCCTTACGAGCGCCTCTGTGGGGACAGCCTTTCCCCAAGGGGAGGAAGGAAAGATCATTTGCTTACTTTTATTTGTTCTTCTAAAGTGATGGTTCCCACTTTATAAACAAGTGGCCATGCTACAGAGATGTAGAATAGTACATTATTATTATTATTATCTGAATATTAGAGCTCAGGAATTTCTTATTCCTGAGCTACTCTGATTATATTTTATCCAGGCTGTTAGAACACCAATTTCAGGACCAAAGCTGTCCTAAGAGATGCTAAAACTCTGGTAGGAATATCCCATGTGAAAAATATGTGCATTTCTTGCTGGGAAGTAGTATCATGTGTCCTATACATTTGAGCTGGTTTTGGCTATAGATGCCTCTGAGGTGCCTTTAAGCATCTATACCAACAGGATCACTTACAGTGATCACAGTGCTGTTGATGTCACATCTGTTCTTCTGGATTTCCAGGACCTTTGCCAGTCCATGGATGATTCCTTTGTCTGTGGCGACGTTTGCATAGCTTATAGGAGCATCGTTTATGTAGAGCTGCAAGAGACATGCAGTCAGTTAGAGAGCAGCGGAGGTGTTCCATGCCTCTGTGGTAACCTGAGCAGCAGAAGGTGGAAGAAAGTGAAATGCAGAGGGATCACTTAAGGAAAACCAGCAAAGGTAGTCAGCATCAGGCACTTGCTCATATTCCAGCTGCTGCATTTAACTGCTTTAACGCCCCGCAGGGCGTGGGATGGCTCACACCCTGTCAAAGTTTCTTGGCAACAGGTTTTGGCAGAGCAGCTTTTCCCACCAAGGGGTGTAAAGGCTATGAAGAAGGAGCTTAAGGCATGCCAAAAGGTGGGTTTTCTGTGTCTGGGGAATGAGGGGCTTCAAGGAAACCCTCCCAGCAGCTGCTCTTTTGAGGAGGACTTTCATTATTGCAAAGCCACCCCACACTCCCATCGTGCCCTCACCAGCAGCAGTCCCACTGCAGGTGCCTTTTCAAGGCTCAGCTGTGGGCAGAGAAAAGAGCAAGGCTGAAACTCTGTGAGTGAGAAGCTTTCTGCCTTCCTTTGCCTATGCTCAGAGGGAGTTCTGGGACAGAGGAGAAACTAGTTCCCTTCCTGGCCCTGTCTCTTAATCTTGCTGTGCCTGATCTTTTCACAAGTGGTATTGAAAGGCTATTCATATTCCTTGCCCAGTGCTTTGAGCTCCTAGGATTGAAAGTGGACTAAATCCTCAGGAAATAGAATTAATATTTTATAATTGAGGTTTCTAATAGCCCTTGGAAGTCAGATTAATGACTGCTTTGGAATGCAGGCTTGTAGTTGCTAGAGACGGATGCCTAAAATTCAATGCTAAATGTGAACAGCACTGCTGAACCCAAATTCAATCAAAGATACCTTCAAGGGTAACTTTGAATTGAGCAGGTCTGAGATAGGCCTTGAGTTTGAGTGACAGCTTTTGTGCTGCTAAGTCACAGAAGCTAATGAGGGATGTGCAGCTCCTTTTGACTGCACGTCTCTTTAAAGTGGAAGCTGGGTTGGTAAAAACAGGGGACCTGTTTCTCCCAGCAAGTGCAGACAGCTGTACCTGGCTGTTGTGGAGGAAGAACCCAACCTGGTAGGAGACCCCTAGCATGGTCTCCCTGTGCATGCCATTATGCAGGTTGTTCTTCAGGAGCTTCTCGTCCAGCACAACGTGGTAGCGGATTTGGTCTTCGCCCTGCCAACACACAATTGCATTCAGAGTTATGTAACAAAGCCTGAAAAGTTACTAAGGAAAGCATTTTCCAAATGGTTTAAACCAAACATAAATTGCCTGGATTTAAAGTGAAGCTTCTCCAGTAGGTAGATATTTAATATTTTCTCCTGTAGAGAGCCTGCATTCTTGTCATAATGAAAATTTTATTGACCATGGAGGGTGAAAGGCTATTGAACTGGGAGGGCTAAGGTTTGCTTGAGCCTGAAACATCTGTTTCTGTGCATAGGGATTGCTGATGGATTCAGAGAAAACTCAGATGACTTTTTAGGACTCTGAAATTTGTGGGTTCAATTGATATCAAGAGTTGCATATCCATGAGTTCTTTTATAATGTTTCCATACCCATTCCTTGTTCCTTTGGGAATCCCTGAATAGCCTATAGTGGAATGAATTGTAGGTGAATGTTTTGAGTAATTTTTATATATATCTATGTTTTTATATCTATCTATATATAATGGTCTTTAAGAGCATCTTCAGTCAATAAAGACTGCGAGTCACACCTGTTAGTTGAAAAGTTTTCTGTGCCTGGTTGGTTGAGTGTATTCATATTTCATGGAAAAGTGATGAAGTAACTCCCTGTACATCAAAATTTTATGTGGGCTTCCCAAGGCTCCTGCATCTTGTTCTGAAGCAGGAGACTCCCAGAGCTCTCCCTGACTAGGAGGAGGAAGGAGAAGCAGGATGTATTGGTGAGAGGTTGACCAATGTGAGAGAAGCTGGGGCATTTGAAGAGTTTAGGAGCTGCCTAGCCAGCAGACAGTGCTGCTGCAGCTTTGTCTTTGCAATAACAGGTGCTTGTGGGAAATCCTGTTGCTCACTGTCCCCTTATTCTGAATGTCCATACTGCTCCTGGCTCTGCTACTCCTTCAAAAGTGTGTGAAAGCATGAAGCAGCTCCAGATGTGAGATTTGTGGTGTTGCCTGGCTGTGCCCACAGAGTAAAACAGTAGCCTTGATGTCTCTTAGGGCTCGCCCTCTTCCACAGATTTGGCACAGAAATATTTGCAGATGAGAAAGTGGGAATTAAGGTAGAGCTAATCTCCAACAGTATCAGCCCTATTTAATATCCTGGCTTTGAAGAATTGGAGGAAAATCAGACTCTGATCTGTCTTGAGTTCTGTTTTTAATCACCAGCAGAGTTAGGACATCTTGCCTCCTCAAGGCCAAGAAATGGGGTCTCCTCCCTGTGCCAAACTCTTCCCTCTGCAGTAGATTTCTCCCAAGTGTTTCACAAAGAAACCTCAGGCAGACTTAACCTTATGCTTTTTTTCTGATTTTTTTTTTAATCAGATTGCCACATCAGGCGAGGTTGGGAGGATGGAAGAAAGACTGAAGAAACATTGGTGAGTAGTGGAAATGAAAACGATTTTTCTGTGTGTGTGTAATCTGCTGGGATTGATGCCCTATGTGTCTCTCAAAGTTTGTTATAAGTGCTTCTTATAGTGATATGGAAATGATGATGTTGTGTCAAGAAATTACTAAAATAGTGTTCAAAAGTTATTTGAGCAGATGGAGCTTGAGCACTTGTGAATGTGGGAATTTTGCCATGGGTCTGTTGTTGGTAAATTATTTGAGACGAGTCATTTGAACCCTGTGCTCCTCAGCTTCCTCCTCCTCAGCTGTAAGTGGAGACCATGCAAGCAGGGATAGGATGTGGCAGGGTAAATGTTTGTGGAAGAGACAGGGAAGAATTAATATCATTGGGCAAGTCATGGGTGAAGCTTCCTCTGCAAGGTGTGTGGCTCTTGGTATGTGCAATCTATAAAGTTGTTTCAGATTGGAGCTGGTGGCCAAGTCAGGCATGAGCCTGTTAGGGAGCTCCTGAGGCTGGGCAGCAGCAATGGGCTTTGCCAGAGGAACTTTTTCTGAGCCCTGGGACTGACCAACTGTGTCTGTAAACTGAGATCAGACACCATCTGCAGAAAGTAGCTGGGCCATAGCATTCCTGCTGGAATGACAAGGCAAGCATCTGGATAGTATTAAGAAAAAGAATATTTCATGGCATTATTAATGATGGAGTATTAGTGATGTCAGGAGACTGGACTTCATTCACCTAGAAAACCCATTTCAGTGTTTTTCTTGGTCTCTCCTGTACTGATCTTCTTTACATATAACAGTCTCTCAAAATCCCAACCAAAAAAATAGTCTACTGATAAGATAAGATGTCTTGGAAATTATCACCATGTTTTTTATCTACAGAACACCAAAACACAGAACAAATAGCTAGGGTCTTCCAGCAAGTCAGGAAAATATAGGTGGATCCATCCCATTTCACCTTCTCTACTGTTCTAGACAAAACCTAACTTACTGGATGTCTGGGAAACAAATATCTTCCTATATCTGTGTTCTTGTAACCCATCCACTTGAAACAAAGATGAAATACTGAGCTGTTAGGACAAGCCTTGAGAGGAATACGTACCAGAGTAGCAGATTTCTTATCCTTTAGGTAATTTTCTATGGCATCGTTACTTGGGGCAAAGACTGTGTATGTGTTTGCCTCTTCTATTTCATTAGCCAGGTTGTATTGCTGTTGTGAAACACGTTAAATAAAAGAAAATCAGAATGACCACTGATAGTCTGGTACCGGTCTGAAAAGCAAACAAAGCAGAGAGCTTCCTGTGTTCTGAAAACATGGTGAAAATGATGTGAAAGCTTACGATAATGTAGCCCCTGAAAATGGAGTAGTCGGGCATTTGCTCCAGGCGGGCCAGCAGCCTCGGCAGGGCAGCGCTGCGCAGCGGGGTCAGCACCTGCAGAGGAGGGGCAGATATCCCACATCACCTGCGAGGATCAGGTGCAGGACAAAGTGCTCTTCTGTGCAAACAGGCTTTGCAGACTCTTAATGGTTTCTAGGCAGTTAACAGTTTTGCACTGCTTGTGGCGCAGAGGAGCAAATCCTTATCAGCGTATTGTATACCTTATCAATAACGTGAATGACCCCGTTTGTGGATGCGATGTCACTGGCCACAAAGTGAGCGCCCTCGAGGGTCAGGTTCTGGAAAAGCGAGGGGAGAGAGGGTTTGTATTTGCGTTGTGGGGGTGGTGTTTTCCCTGCAGCTCATCCTGGGCACTTCCAAACGTTCCCAAATGCTTGCCAAGGGCTGCACAGCAGCACTGCTCACACCAGCCCACACCAGAGGCTCAAGGAGTCATGCACAGGGGAGGGGACTTTAGGACTCTTGGCTGTTCCTCGTGTGCAGACTGGCAAAGCCCTGGGCTTGCTTGCCCTGGAGTGGTTCCCTGGGGTAGGTGGACTTGCCCCCACCACAGGGCAGGCTGAGATCTGAGCTGATTCACCCCCTCCCGGTTCTGTGCAGCTTTGAAGGACCCTGTTCATAACTTTTCCTTTGGACGTGGAGGTGGGGGGAACCTCCTCCTCCCTTAATGAGGATGAAGTGCTTAAATGTGACTTGTGTATTTCCAGGAAATCCTCCTCAGAACATGGAATTTACCTAATAAAATGGCTAAGGGGGAAGGGTGGTAAGTTGTTATTTACCATTAAAAATACCCTCACATGGTTTAGGACTATCAAGTTGCATATGTGGAGATATGTGTTATTACTGCTTCCTTCTACTTTCCCAGTCCTCTGAACTAAGTTGTGGGGTTTCCTTGGTGCTCTTTGTCTTAATTTAGCTCACACTGGCTGCTCCAGGCAGGGACTGCCCTTCTGCTTGGTTACAAGACTGTCCAGTGTTTGCAACAGCTACTGAGACGTTAGAAATAAATAATATTGTGGACAAATTTCAGAGGTGTAAATTGGTGGAGAAAAACAAGCCAATGTTTCTCCCAGAGGGCCCAGTATAATTGAACATAACTACTTTAATTTTATGACATGGTCTTTTTTAAGAAATACATGATGTCTGTGTGGTTTTGTAATACAAGAAAATCAGTGGCAGTGATGGTCAGGGTTTGGTGCGTGATACCACAGTGGTTTGCAGGTCATCTCACCCCATTTTCTTTAGACAAATGTAGGAATTTGCTCTGTAGAGATGTTGGCAGCATGTCAGAGGACGATAAATTCTGGAAATCAGCAAAGCTGTAAGCTCCTGTCAGTACGTGATACCTAAAGGAAATTAACTGGATTTGAATGTTTTGTATTTTCTCTTTTTTTCTTTCCCTTATTTCAGATAGATATGCTTAGTTTGTCTAAAACTGTGGTTTTAAACAGGAATTGCTTCTACAACACCTTGTTCAGCCTTATTCTGACCTTAGCTCAGCCTTTAAACATTTCTGACATAATACAAATAATGCCTTTTTTTCCTTTTTTCTTGTTACAGAGATTTATACCACTGGAACTATGAGGGGAATCCTATGCCCTTGCTTAGGACATATCAAAATATGTCTTGCTCTAGTGGCTTCAAACCAAAGGCTTGTTTAGCATAAAAGCAATTTAATTAAAAACCCCAACCCCCCAAACAATTAACGTACTTAAGGAGAGTTGGAATGTTATTTTTTGACATCCAAAAGGCTTTCTCATCTTCATCCATGTTTTCAATTGCTTGCACAGAAGGCACAAGGACAGTTAGGTTTGAGGTGGTGGACAACACTGAGTTTATCTTGGCCTCCTGCATGAAAGTAAAGAGGGTAAAATAATTCATTCTAAGAATGGTCTATAAATAGTAGCTGGTGACATTTTAAGCAAGGTGGAGTATGTGACGTGCTTTGTGACCAGCCTGGAAAGGAAAAACTATTATACTGAGCAGTGACTTGAACAATAGCACTTAGAGCTGTACAAAAATGGTAAACGAGTGTCTATTTTTTACCAGCATTTAAAAGGCAGAAATAATGTTCAGATCAGAATTGTTTTTTTATTATGACACACGTAACTTGACTCTCACAAAGTCAGCTGTCTCATAGCATTTTGTATTATGCACTCAAATGTTAAAAAAAAAAATTGATGGTGATAAATGGAGTTGATAAATGCTAGTGGTTACTGATAAATTCAAGTAACTTGCTCTTACAGAGCACTCCATGCTGTTTAATAGATAGAAGGATTATGGACCATGAAATAAGAAAGTCCCATGACACAATGTTCCCATTTGGAAGACTATTTAACATGGCTGGGATTTTTTTCAAGATATCCAAGAGTTATCTGTGCCCACTAGCACTACAGTGGAGCTTGCTGCTGACAGCTCTAAACTTAGATGGGGACTGTGAGATCTGTAGTGTGCATGAATTAATTCATCTTCCATGTTTTTATCTGCCTTAAGGATGGAAAGAGCCTCCACTTGAGAGGATTTTTCCAGTTGTGTGGAATTTTTTTTTGAGTAAAAAATGGAAAGCCAAATATTTACGTGTGATCTTGCTGAAGATGAGATTCTCCAAACTTTTCACAGGCTCCACAATTTGTTGGTTCTGGTACTGCAAAACTTGAGGGAGCAATATCAGCTTGGGTTCTACCTTTTTGCAGCTGGTATGCTGCCTGGAAACTGGCTTGTTTTGGATAGTCCTTCATTACCATGTTGGGTTTTAAGTCAAGAAGGGAATCAGCTCCCTTAAATAGCTGGGAATTTTGTCTCTGTTAAGATCGTCTTTCTTTCTAGCCATCATCCCTATCACCTTCCAAATATTTAAATACAGAAAGAGCAACAAACTTCCCCTTCTCATCCTTCCTGACCAGCAAGAAAAATATTTGGTTATGAAAAGTGATAAACATCACATTCCTGCTGAAGTACAAAGTTACAACCCCACAGATGGATATGCCTCCCTATTTCGCTCATGTTTGTAGTTACCGATGTTTATTTTAAGTGATGGCATTTCTCTGAAGTGCAGCAGAAATTTTCCACATCTCTGTTTCAGTGGATTATACAGAATATTCCCCCTGATTTGTTCCCTCATTATCTAAAGAGCACATTAGCAGGTGAAGCACATTTCCTATTGTGCCCATTTCTTTAAATTCTTTTGTTTCTCTGTAGTGTCCAGTGCCACAATCTGAGCTCAGGGCCAGGCAGACAACTGACTTGAATTAGCCACGTTGAGCTCTCTTAAGAAGCTCCCTGAGGTGTTCCTTGCAATTATGTGCTTTAATGATCCCCAAGCCATCTAATTTGAAAAGCCTGAAAGTAACTAAAGTTCTGTGACTTCTTCTGATGCTATTCATTAGCACACCACTGTTCTTTTTGTATTTGTGATACCCTTCTTATATTTAGGTTTTAAGCCCTTTGTGGGAGAAACTGGTTTTGATCTTTATTCATACAGTGCCAATCACCGTGGGGTAGAACCGCTAATGTTACTGCTGCTCCAGTAGGAAATGATAGCATGTAAAAATAGAAAGCAGATTGTGACAACCAGTGTATCCACAAATTTGGGCTTCAAAAACTAATTTGGAGTTTCTTCCGTAATCTGGAGCCAAACGAGTTAATCTTTTTCCTCACTGAGGTTGTTCAACCTGGAGAAAAGAAGACTCCAGGGAGATTTTCATGGCCTTTTGGGGAGCTTGTAAGAAAGATGGAGCAGTTTTTTTTAGCAGGACCTTTTGCAAAAGAATGAGGGGTAATGGTTCTTAACTGAAAAAGGGTGGCTTTAGATTAGATGTAAGAAATAATTTTTTTTTTTTTT